>CAUYRH010164860.1:0-43906 GCA_963574655.1 Perodicticus potto | reverse complement strand
AGAACTATGAAACTCTAAGAAATGAAATAGCTGAAGAGGTTAACAAATGGAAAAACATACCATGCTCATCGCTGGGAAGAATCACATTGTTAAAATGTCCATATTGCCCAAAGCAATCTACAGATTTAATGCAATCCCTATTAAAGCTCCACTGTCATACTTTAAAGATCTTGAAAAAATAATACTTCATTTTATATGGAATCAGAAAAAACCTTGAATAGCCAAGACATTACTCAGAAATAAAAGCAAAGCACAAGTAATCATGCTACCAGACCTCATATTATACTATAAATCAGTAGTGATCATAACTGCATGGTACTGGCACAAAAACAGAGAGGTAGATGTGTGGAACAGAATAGAGAACCAAGAGATGAACACAGCTACTTACCATTATTTGATCTTTGATAAGCCAATTAAAAACATTCAGTGAAGAAAAGATTCCCTATTTAACAAATGGTGCTGGGTGAACTGGCTGGTGATCTGTATAAGACTGAAACTGGACCCACGCTTTTCACCATTAAATAAGATAGACTCTCACTGGATTAAAGATTTAAACTTAAGACATGAAACTATAAAAAAACTAGAAGAAAGTGCAGGGAAAACACTTGAAGAAATTGGCCTGGGCGAATATGTTATGAGGAGGAACCCCCCCAGGCAATTGAAGCAACACCAAAAATACATTATGGGACTTGATCTAAGTAAAAAGCTCTGCACAGCCAAGAACACAGTAAGGACTGCAAGCAGACAGACCTCAGAATAGGAGAAAATATTTGCAGGTTATGTCTCTGACAAAGTTGTAATAACCAGAATCCACAGAGAACTCCAAAATATTAGCAAGAAAAGAACAAGTGATCCCATCTCAGGGTGGGCAAGGGACTTGACCAGAAACTTCTCTGAATAAGACAGGCACACAGCCAACAGACACATGAAAACATGCTCATCATCCTTAATCATCAGAGAAATGCAAATCAAAACTCCTTTGAGATATCACCTAACTCCAGTAAGATTAGCCCATATCACAAAATCCCAAAACCGGAGATATTGGCATGGATGTGGAGAAAAAAGAACATTGCTACACTTTTGGGGGGGATGCAAACTAATATGTTTCTTTTGGAAAGATGTTTGGAGAACATTTAGGGATCTAAAAATAGACCTGCCATTCGATCCTACAATTCCTCTACTAGGTATATATCCAGAATGCCACAAATCACATTATGACAAAGATATTTATACCAGAATTATTATTATAGCCCAATTCATAATTGCTAAGTCATGGAAGAAGCCCAAGTGCCCATCGACCCATGAATGGATCAATAAATTGTGGTATATGTACACCATGGAATATCATGCTGCCTTAAAAAGAGATGGAGACTTTGCCTCTTTCATTTTAAATGGATGGAGCTGGAACATATTCTTCTTAGCAAAGTATCTCAAAAATGGAGGAAAAAGTATCCAATCTACTCAGCCCTACTATGAAAGCAATTTATAGCTTTAGCTATAACCCAACTGTAGCCCAAGAAGAAGGGGAAAGAGGAGAGGGAGGGGAGGGGAAGAGAGGGGGGAAGATGGGTGGAGGGAGGGTAACTGGTGAGACCACACCTACAGTGCATTTTACAAGAGTACATGTTAAATTTACTAAGTGTAAAGTAAAAATGTCTGAACATAATAACTAAGAAAATGCAATGAAGACTATGTTAACCAGTTTGATGAAAATATTTCAAATGGTATATAAAACCAGCACATTGTACCCCATGATTGCATCAAAATACACAGCTATGATTTAGTAAAAAAAAAGGAAAAAAAATTTTGTTCCAATTAATGGAACAAAATGGATAATTTTGTAATACTCATCTAAATTTAAATGTATATACCCTTCACTTTGACAACCATTTCACCAGGTAAAAGTGTGCCAAAATATAAATTTACATGATACTAACTATAAAATCTTTGATGGAGAAAAAAAATCTCCAAAAATGAAATGTCCATTAATAAGAAATTACTTTAAAAATGGCTTTATAGAATAATGATAGAGTGGAATATGATGTGTTACATACAGAGAGGAAGTGAAGACACCCAAAATATATTGCACGTGGTAAGAGCCACATTATAGAAAATTATAAATACGATAGAACAATTTGTGTTAAATATGTACACACATATTTGATTCCATATTCCTAAGAAATTTCTACTATTTTATAAAAGAGACTGCCAGCCAAGTGTTTTCACTGGTAGAGGGAGGTGGCAAGGGGACTTTCAGTTTTCCACTTTGTATTTATTCTACCATGAACAGCAAAGACTTTATATGAATGAAAAAGATTTTACAACACAAAATGGATTAAAGACTTAAATGTTAAGGCCTAAAATTATGAAACTACTAGAGGAAGACATAGGGAAAATCCTTCAGGACGTTGGTCTCGATGGGTAAGAACATAAAAGTCCAGGCAACAAAAACACATAAAAAATGGGACTATGAGGTGTATACCTAAATACTTCATTTTCTTTGGAGCTTCTGAGAAGGATATTGTTTCCTTGATTTCCTTCTCATCTTGGCTGTTATTGGCATATACAAAGGCTACTGATTGGTGGACATTGATTTTATATCCTGAGACATTACTGTATTTTTTGATGACTTCCAGAAGCCTTGTGGTTGAGTCTTTGGGGTTCTCTAAGTAAAGAATCATATCATCAGCAAAGAAGGAGAGTTTCACTTCTGACCCCATTTGGATCCCTTTAATTTCCTTCTCTTGCCTGATTGCATTGGCTAGAACTTCAAGCACTGTGTTGAATAGTAGTGGTGATAGAGGACACCCTTGTTTTGTTCCAGTCCTGAGTGGAAAAGCTTTCAGTTTTACTCCATTCGGTATAATATTAGCTGTGGATTTGTTGTAGATGGCTTCGATCATTTTAAGGAATGTCCTGTCAATGCCTATATTCTTCAGCATTCTATTTAGGAAAGGATATTGAATTTTATTGAAAGCTTTTTCTGCATGTATTGAGAGGATCATATGGTCCTTCTTTTTGCTCCTGTTGATATGGTAAATTATGTTTATAGATTTGCATATGTTAAACCAGACTTACATCCCTGGGATGAATCCTACTGTTTTAATGATAAGCTGTAATCTATTCATTAGGATTTTATTGAGAATATTTGCATCTATATTCATTAGTGAAATTGGTCTCTAGTTCTCTTTTTTGGTTGGATATTTTCCTGGTTTTGGTATCAGGGTGATATTTGCTTCATAGAAGGCGTTGGGAAAGATTCCTTCCACCTCAGCTATTCTTATTAAAATACCAACATCATACATTCAAGACTTGGAAAAAATAATTCTTTATTTTGTATTGAACCATACAAGGCATGTCTTAACAATATAATCAAAGCTGGGGGGTATCAGCCTTCCAGACTTCTGGCTGTACTACAAGGCCACAGTGATCAAAACAGCATGGTATTGGCACAAAAACAGAGACATAGACATTTGGAACCGAATAGAAAACCAGGGGATAAACCAAACATCTTACAGCAACCTAATCTTTGATAAACCAAATAAGAACATACACTGAGGGAAAGAATCCCTATTCAATAAATGGTGCTGGGAGAACTGGATTTCCCCGTGTAAAAGACTGAAACTGGACTCACACCTTTCTTCACTCACAAAAATAGATTCAAGATGAATAAAAGACCTAAATCTAAGACATGGAACAATTAAAATCCTCAAAGAAAATGTGGGGAAAACATTAGAAGCTATCGGCCTGGGGAAGGACTTTATGAGGAAAACTCCCATGCAACAACAACAATGAAAATAAATGGTACTTAATGAAACTGCAAAGCTTCTCAGAGCTAAGGTGACTGCTAGCAAAGCAAACAGACAACCTACACATTGGGAAAGGATATTTGCACAGTTTGATTCAGACAAAAGCTTGACAACCAGGATCTACACAGAACTCAAAGTAATAAACACACAAAAAGCCAACAATTCCTTAGATCACTGGACAAGAGAGATAAATAAAACCTTCTCTAAAAAAGACAGACGAATGGCCTAGAAACTTATAAAAAATGTTCGTTGTCCCTAATAATTAGAGAAATGTAAATCAAAACCACCTGAGTTATCATCTAACCCCAGTGAGAATGGCCCACATCACGAAGTCTCAAAACTGCAGATGCTGGCATGGATGTGGAGAGAAAGGGAACACTTTTACATTGCTGGTGGGACTGCAAACCAATACAATCTTTTTGGAAGGCAGTGTGGAAAACCCTCAAAGAACTCAAGCTAGACCTCGCATCTGACCCTGGAATCCCACTGCTGGTCATTTACCCAGAGGAAAAAAAAATCCTTTTATCACAAGGACACTTATACTACACTGTTTATTTCAGCTCAATTTACAATTGCCAAAATGTGGAAACAGCCTAAATGCCCCCAACCCAAGAATGGATTAACAAACTGTGGTATTTGTATACCATGGAATACTACTCAGCCACTAAAAAAGATGGAGACTTCATATCCTTTCTATTAACCTGGATGGATATGGAACACATTATTCTTAGTTAAGCATCACAAGAATGGAAAAATAAGAATCCTATGTACTCGATTCTGATATGAGGACAATTAAGGTCCTAGTACACAGTGGCAGGGTGAGGTAGGGGACAAAGAGTGCTGAGCTCAGGAAGGAGGGAGAGAGTCAAGGGATAGGGTTCACTTTTGGGGGGTGGGACACAAATATAAAATGGTCCTTATCTAATAAAAGCAATGAATGTAACCTGCTTCTATGTAGCATCAATGAATCCCCAACAATAAAAAAACAAAACAAACAAACAAACAAAAAGTACTATGTCAAATGACAAAGCTTCTGCACAGGAAAAACAATCAAAAGATTCAATAACATATAGAAAGGAGAAAATGTTTGGAAACTATTCATTTGAAAAGGGACTAATAGCCAGTATGGAAGGAACTCAATAGCAATAAAAAAAAAAAAAACATTAAATGGGCAAAAGATTAAATCGGTATTTAAAGAAACCATATGAATAGTCTATAAATATGTGAAAAATGCTCAATATCATCAACCATGAGGAAAATGCAAATCAAAACCACGATGAGAGGACTGGAGGTAGCTCACACCCCTAATCCTAGCATTCTGCGAGGCCAGCCAGTGAAGTGAGAGGATCCCTTGAGTTCAGTAGTTCCACCCCAGCCTGAGTAGGAGAGAGAGCCTTTCTATACTAAAAAATAGAAAAATATTAGCCAGGTGTTGTGGTAGATCCCTTGAGTCCCAACTACTCAGGAGGATGAAGTAAGAAGACTGCTTGAATCCAGTAGTTAGAGGTTGCTGTGAGCTAGCTGATGCTATGGAGTGAGACTCTGCCAAAAAAAAAAAAGAGGTATTTCACCCCAGCTAGAATGGCTACAGTCACAAAGACAAAAAATAACAAATGTTGTTGAGTATTCAGAGAAAAGGGAACTCTTGTACATACACTGTTGGGGAATGTGAATTAGTATACCCACTATGAAAAACAATATGGGGATTTCTCAGAAAACTCAAAATAGAACTATCAGAGGGTCCAGAAATCTCATTACTGAGTATTTATCACCAGGAAAGGAAATGAAAATATCAAAAAATATCTACAGCGCCATGATTATTGCAGTGCTATTCACAATAGCCACGCTATGGAATCGACTTAAGTGTCCATCAACAGATGAATGGATAAAGAAAATGCAGCGTATATACACAATGGAATACAATGACCCCATAAAACGGAATGAAATCCTGTCATTCACAGCAATGTGGATCAACCTAGGGGACATTACCTTAAGTGAAAGAGCCAGGCACAGAAGGTCAAATATTGTTCTCTTAAATATGGGAGCTAAAAAGAAAACAAAGGGAACTTACAGAAGTGGAGAATAGAACATAGTTATTAAAGGTTGGGAAGGATGGGGGAGAGAAGATAGGGAGAGACTGGTTAATGGATACAAAATTATGCTGAGTGGGAGCAATAAGTTCTAGTATTCTTTCTTTAGCATTGTGAATATAGTTACCAATAACTGATTGTATATGTATGTTCAAAAACCTAAAAGAGAACAATCTGAATGTTCCCAACACAAAGAAATAATATTTGAGGTGATAGATATCCTAATTACCCTGATTTAATTACACACTGTACACATGAATTAAAATGTCACTCTACACACTGTAAATACATGGCAACTAAAAATAAAAGGGGAAAAATCCAAAATATTAACTGTTGGGTGTGGTGCCTCATTCCTGTACTAGCACTCTGGAGGTCTACGGTGGGAGGATCAATTGAACTCAAGAGTTCGAGACCAGCCTGAGCAAGAGTGAGACCCAGTGTCTACTAAAAACAAAGACAATTGATTGGGCATCATGGCAGACATCTGAGTACCTGTCCCAGCTACTCAGGAGGCTAAGGCAGGAGGATCTCTGGAACCCAGGAGTTTGAGGTTGTTGTGAGCTAGGGTAATGTCATAGCACTCTAGCCTGGGCAACAGAGTGAGATTCTGTCTCAAAAAAAAAAAAGACTTTTAACTAAATATGATGTCAAAAACTATACAATTGTTTCAACTTTTTAAAAATTGAGTTAAAAAATGTATAACAATTTAAATTATTTATATTGCTTTTTGCAGCTCCATTTCAAGTCAGGTATTAAACAAAGGTTAAGCATAAAGAAACAAAGTTTGCAACAAGTAAAACATTTTCCTGTTTCCTCACGGGAATTTAATGCCTTAAGATTTTCATCACCATAATCTCAATACCAAGCCAATTATGGTTTTGGCATATCCCAAACTGATTTGTGGCTTCATGTCTTGTTTCTTAAGGGAAGTCTGGAGCAAGGGGAGAGGAAAAAGGTGGCAGTTAACATTTGTACAGGTCAGCTCAAGTAAGGCATTCAACCACAGCACTCTGTTTTTGGTTTTAATAGGGAGTTGAAGGCTAATTGTATGCACAACACCTGTTCTTTTCAATCCTGTGTGAATTAGAGTCCTCAGTGGAAAAAGAGAAGGCAAAGAATTTGTTCATTTACCTTATCTCTTCCCTCTTCTCATTTTCTTCTTTCCCACTCATCCATTTTCTGCCTAAGCCCTTCTCTCTCTCGATTGCATGCAGAGGAGAGAAGAGAAATATCCAGGTTCTCTAAATTTTATTGACGGGTTTTATTAATAGGTTTTTCACTTTCAAATTCTTAACCTCTCCATGTCAACTTATCATTTCATCGAAATGTCAACATCTTGAGCAGAATGCCTGTGTTGCAGCAATTCTGGAAGTTTTACAAGTCAGACAAATCATATGAGTTGTGTGCTCTAGACTGGAGAGTACTGATAGGGAAGCTGTTGAGCCCTGGAATACAAATATAATTCATGGTTGGGAAATCTCACAAGATTGCAGTGTTTGTCAAGTTGAAAAGAAATCACCATTCACTAGGTATAGGAAGAACTTCCCAAAAAAGATCTTTCAGTGAGATATGTTGTTTTCAGACATCTAATCAGTCTCAAATGCCCACTTTAAAATAGATATATTGTTCATTTTAGCTAACAGAACTACAAATTCACAGAAGAGCTCATGGTGAAAAACAAAATATTAACAAAGAACATTGTGGCAGATCGTGTGGAGGATGAGACATCGTGGGAAGTGAAAGATTTTTCACTCCAGCTGGAAGGTTGGTGACTGGGGTTTGATTTTAGAGCGGCATCTATACAAACATCATCAGCAACACACACATCAACACTAATGTCTTCCATATCCTCTCTCTCATCACAACGCAAGGAGGGATAACAGCTGCAATGAAATTTATCAGAAAATTCCCGTAGGTCTTCACGAGTGGGATTTCCAAGTACTATGTACTTTCCACCTTTCCCAATCTGAATAGCAAAATTCTCTGGGTTCAGGTGAAGATAGTCACTTGAATTCCAATCTTTCCTTGTACACACACCTTGCCCCTGGCAAAGCACTTGGCTACACATTTTGGCTGCTAGAGTGACGTTGATTATGTAAGGATTCAGTGTTGTCTTCATGTAATTGTTTAGATTCAAACAAGATGTCTGTGAAAATATAAGATGGTTAGCATATCAAACAAGTTGCTTCATATGTGAATTAATTCACTGAAATGAGTAATTTTTAAGGAAGAATAAAAAAGCAAATAAAGCAAGACATAGAGAATATTTAATCTTAATCAACAAGATTATTCCAACTATTTTTTGTAACATTTGTCAGGGACATTTCACAGCCATTCCATGCCACTTAATAATGGAATAATGACCAGTTGAGGCTTCACATACCCAAGCCTTGATCTACCTTAATAATTCATAAACTAATTAGATAGGAAGGTATAGCTGTTAAAAGTACAGGCTCTGGGGTCTATATGCCCTGATTAAGTCCCAGTTCACTTAGTGACCACCTGTAAGAACTTAGGAATCCCTCAAGTTTTTTTTGAGTCTTAATTTCCTATGTGGGGCAAATTAATTAACCTGCTTATGCTTCAGCTTCAGGATCGGTAAAATATTAGGATAATTATGGTGCATACCTCATAGAGTTGTGAAGATGAAAAGGTCTAATATATACACATATAAAAGTGCTTAAACAAAAAGCCTACCATATCTTTTGTTTACCCTCCAGAAGTTATAAACAATATAATGAGCATCACCTTTGTAAGACAAGTTTAAACAGCGTTGAAAAGATGTAGTGATTTCTAAATTGCTGGCTCAAAATAACTTTAACAGGTTTAACCGGATACATGTTATATTAAATGTTACATACAGTCAAGTTATGGGTGATTACTGAAAGCTCTTTTACAAACTTGGCAGAGTTTGAGTGATGAGTAACTGAAATGAATCATCTTGAAACTGGTATGTACTAAAACCTGGACACTGACTTTTTAAAAACAATTAAAACAGTCCTTTTGCATGACCAATAGTTCCACTCAGTGAGCTGGCTGTGCTAGTCCTTCAGCAGACCGGAGGAACTGGTGAGTGCATGTTGACAGCCAAGTCAAGGAATCTTGACAGCTTCCACTTGAGTCTATTTTTTTTTCCCGAGACAGAGCCTCAAGCTGTCACCCCTGGATAGAGTGCTGTGGCATCAACCACAACCTCCAATTCCTGGGCTCAAGCAAGTCTCTTGCCTCCACCTCCCAAGTAGCTGGGACTACAGGCACCTGCCACAATGCCCAGCCATTTTTTGGTTGCAGCCGTCATTGTTGTTTGGTGGGCCTGGGCTGGATTCGAACCTGCCAGCTCAGGTGTACATGGCTTGCACCTTAGCCCGTTGAGCCACAGGCGCCGAGCCGAGTCTATTTTTTTTTTTTTTTTTTTTTGTGACCTTCCTTGAGATGATGTTATCTACTGTTGGCAAAATAATTAATTGCTTCCCAAAGATGTCCACACTCTAATCCCCTGGAATCTGTGACCATGTTACATTACATGGCATAAGAGACTTTGCAGGTTAAGATTAAGGCTATGAAGCTTGGGAAGGGGTGATTATCTAGTTGTGCTCAATCTAATTACATGAATCTGAACATGCAGAAACTTTCCAAGCTGGGTTAGAAAGAGAAGATGGAAGGTGGAGGAATTCCAAAAGTAAGAAGGACTCAATCCACCACAGCTGACTTTAAAGACAGAAAAGGGGTAATGAGCTAAAGAATATTGGCCTTTAGAAGTTGGAAATGGCCTTTAACCAACAGGTAGGCAGATAATGGAAATCTCATTGTTATAACCATAAGGAACTGAATCTTCCAACAACCCAAATAAGTGAGGATCCTCCCCTAGAAAAGGATAACAGCCCTCTGACACCTTGATTTTAGTCCACTGATTCACATGTTAGACTTCTGATGCACTTATACAGAAATGTATAAAATAATACATTTCTTTTTTTTTAACCACTAACTTTGTTGTAGTTTATGTGGAAGCAATAGAAGACGAATACACATATATTACCCATATTCTTAATTCTCCTTTGGCATCCCATGGTGTTTAGGATAAAACCCAACTACTTCTCTTGACTTCTGTACAGCCTGACATGGTATAACTCTTCCTACCTCTTGTCTGAACCTCTCAGACCCACCCTACCTTAGACCTAGCAGTTATTTCACTAGCATGGAATGCTCATTTCAAATTGCACTTACTGTTCCTTCTGCTTGAAATGCTCTTTCCTCTAACTTTTAACATCATTGACTCCATCTTGTCATTCAGATGGTAGCTTTAATTAGACAATGTCCTTCTTGGATACTGTTCTTCTGGACACTCTCACATCTCCCTACTTTAATTCTCTACACAGCACTTAAATCAAATGGTATTCTATTTCTATACTGTACCTAAGCTTTCCAAGAGTACATGGACTTTGTCAATATTCTACAAGATTATGTTCCCAGTAAGAAGGAAGTGAGAATTTATAACCAAGTACAGATAGCATTGCAGTTGCTTCCTCAACTCTACAGAGACAGGGTTAGGCAGAAAGAGTAGTACAGGGATAAGAGTGATGTTAGATCATCAGCCTACATAAGAGTGGTCTATAAAAAGATCCTGACCAGGCATGGTGGCTCACTTCTGTGATCTGAGCACTCTGGGAGACTAAGGTAGGTGGACTGCTTGAGCATAGGAGTTTAAGACCAGCCTGAGCAAGAGTCAGATCCTGTCTCTACTAAAAATAGAAAAAAACTAGCTGGGCGCAGCATGCCTATAGTCCCCAGCTACTTGGGAGGCTAAGGTAAGAGGATTGCACAAGCCCACGAGACTGAGGTTGCTGTGAGCTATGATGATGCCACGGCTCTCTACCCAGGGCAGCAGAGTGAGACTCTGTCTCAAAAAAAAAATACACAAAACAGGCTCTCTAATAGATATTGCCTACTTTGTGTCACATCATTATGTATATTATATATTATATTTTTTCTTTTTCTTCATAGTGTAAATACTCCTACAACCCATGGCCAATTTCAAGGTACTAATCTGACATTACTGAATGCCAAATTTGGAATCAAGTACACCCCTAGTACACACTATGGTGACATGTAATACATCATCATATAGTATTTTCACTTGTACAGAAACAGTAGATATAATTTCAAAAGCATGAATAACCATAATATGAACAAAAATAAATGATATATTGAGAATATATTACCTTTGTTTTTAACATAACTCATTTTTTATAAATTTTTCTAATTTAAGTTTTAATACTGGCTGTGTCTAACAACTAGCTGACTAAATGCCTGAATATTAATAAGCAGGTCACACAAGCTGGAACCAGCTCCATCACACCACTACATCTAATAAGATGAAATGAAAGGCACCACGGAGGCTGAGGCAAGAGCATTGCTTGAGCTCAAGAGTTTGAGGTTGCTGTGAGCTGTGACACGACCCCACTCTGCCAGGGGTAAGAAAGGAAATGGTTTACTTACACTTGTTTAAGGTCAGTTCCAGTAACCACAAGTAAATTTTCGATTACTGGTTTCTCAAGTACTCAACGAATCAGAAGAAACAACAATTCATGACTTTACTGATTATGAGTGATATAGAAAACAGTAGAACTAATGAGAGATTTAGCATACAAAATGACCATAAATTGAAAAAAGTAGAAGTATACATAACAGAGTCTCTAGGAGACAATTTTGAGGTAGTGTCACTAAGTAGAAAATAGTCACAGTAAAGTTGGAGGGCTGTCCCTGGTATAACTAATACTAAGGATTTGGGGAGGAGGCATGAGAGAAGAATGTAAATCTAAGATTAAAGTGCTATTAAGAAACAAGTATCACACTTAACTAGTATGTCATACCATCCTACTCACTGAGAAATGCCTTACTCATTATTCTTCATGTTTTGGTTGTTTGTTTTGCTTGTTTGGTTGGTTGTTTTCTTTTCTTATTTAATTTTTTTAATAGAGTCCTTACTTCTTAATGGATTCCTTTTTTGTTAAAAAAAAAGTAAAGAAAATAGAATGGAGAATTTATATGTATTTATAAAAGGTTAAATAATAGGACCTTTGAGAAAGGAATTTACGGATTTGGGAAAATTAAGAATATATTTAGGAAAATTATAATTTTAAAATAATTTACTGACATAAAATATTTTACCAAGTGACATATATCTTTCTCTGAACTTAGATTTTTCTGTTCTTTCTTTTTAATAGAGATCAAACTAGAGATAATAGCACTGTTCAAATTAGGCAGAAGAGCTCAGATTACCTTGATAAACTTCACCAATGCAACCGTTAAATGTTTTTAAATAAAGTAAGACTATGGCTATTCTATCTGAAGGACAAAAGAGGAATATAATTCTTCTCATAAGGTCTCTTTTTGCCTTAAAGTTTAAGGTCTGTTCTCTACAGGTCCTAGGATAGACCATCAGCTGGTCCATCAGCTTCATTTGAGAGTCTCCCTGGCACTTTGATCATTAGTATTTCACTTCCATCAGAGAAGAAGAGTTCAGCTCCAATTCAGCAGTGACAATATGACAACTTCATTTTCATACTTGGGCTCAAGTGATTCTCTTGTGTCATCTTTTCTTTTCTTTCTTTTTTGAAACAGAGTCTTATTTTGTCGCCCTGGGTAGAGTGCCATGGTGTCATCGTAGTTCACAGTAACCTCAGTCTCATGCTTGGACAATCCTCGTGCCTCAGCCTCTTGAGTAACTGGGACTACAGGTGTATGCCACTACACCTGGCTAGTTTTCCTGGTTTGAGTAGAGACAGGATATCACTCTTGCTCAGACTGGTATAAGATTGAAGAGGTAGGGGATAAAGACCTAATATGAAGAATTAAAGAACAAAAATAAAGGAAGAGAGACCTATCTTCTTATACCAAATGCCTTGTCAGAAAACTGAGATGACAATTCTGTTTTTACAACTTAATAGCCATGTAGTCCAGAGAAATTCAATTAATCTTGCTGAATTTGTTTCATCATTGTAAAACAAGTATAATAGTTTCAGACACGAGGTATTTCGATGCAGCCTGTATTAATGGAGCACCTCAGTATTAATTGAGCACTTATTACTACAAAGATATTCTAGAAACATAGCAGTGCTTCTTTTCTTCTTCCCTCCTCTCCCCTTTTCTTTTCTTTTCTTTTCTTAGTCAGAGTCTTACTCTGTCGCCCTGGGTAGAGTGCCATGGCATCATCGTAGCTCACAGCAACCTCAATCTCTTGTGCTTAGACAATCCTCTTGCCTCAGCCTCCTGAGTAACTGGGACTACAGGTGTGTGCCACTACACCCAGCTAGTTTTCCTGATTTTGGTAAAGACAGGGTCTCACTCTTGCTCAGACTGGTCTCAAACTCCTGAGCTCAAGCAATCCATCCCCCTCAGCCTCCCAGAGGGCTGGGATTACAGGCATGAGTCACAGCACCCGCTATTTTCTTATTCAATATACCAAATTATCCCCAGAAATATTAAAGGGAGAAATATTTTCATTTAGCAATTCAACTCACCATACTTTGCATTATAGTAAGGCTTCCCCATATCACAATTCCAGAGGCACCCAGAGCGACACTTTCACCCAGTGTATTCACAAGGTCATCCTGACAAATGTAATAGCAAAAGTGAGCAGACAGGCATAAAATCAAAGTGCTATACATAAGACAGGAACACAAAAGTTAAGCACACTGACTCAATAACACTAATGCAAATATTTCTCCACTATTTTTTTCTATCTTTTATACAGGCATTGCCTCAATATTACAAAAACAGAAACCACTGTTGATTTAATTACTTCTATTCATAAGGGAGCAGGCTCACAAAAGAAAAAAAACTGAGTGAACACATTGTCTATGAATTATCCATGCTTACAAGAAATCATGAGTAATAATAAAAAATTAAACATTCTTATTTTGCATTCATACAATTACATAGAAACTTGTGTGCACATTCCCAAATGATACTAAAAGCTAAATTTCAGACCTTTCAAAAATAATACTAAACTCTACTAAAAACCTTTTGTAGATGGTATTTTAGAGCCCTTATACCTTGATTTACATACCTGAGAAAGGTACTTCAAAACTTGATCAGAAAAAACTAGGCGGGCATATACAAACACCGGAAGTGGCCTTTCAGCACCAGGTACTTTGGAAACCCTAATGGCTTCATGAACTCGATTACGCACATAGAGCAAAGCTTCTTGGGAAGATTTGTTGCTATTCAAATAAATGGATGGGAAAAGGGCAGTGCTTTCCTTCCACAACCAGTTGAGATCATCATTTCTTTTCTTTTCTATATCAAAGCAACTTCCATTGAAATTGGTTTGGTAATAATTATGGTTGTAACAATCAGGAAAAAGATAATAACCCCATACGTGATTTGGCCGAAGTGATTTTCCCAATTTTAAAGTCTCTTGCATGAAACTCCTTGCTGCTTTTTCAAATTCAGTCTTGGCTATCTCGGCAGCCTGTTGGAAACCAAGTTGTATATTTTGTTGCTGGACCAACTCAATAGATCGATTCTTGTAAATATCTTTAGGTTTCCAGTTTCTTGCCCAAGTGGGCCTCCATTCTTCCCAGTCAATGACAGCCAAGCCCACACTGTCTGTTGGCATGTAATTGATAATGTCATTCCTAGCTTTGTCCAGATGGTCTTGTAAGGACCCCTTTGGGGGGATTCCTCCATTGACATCTGTGCCTTTTGCATTTATATAAGGATAATAACCAAGTCTATTAGCATAAAATATTGTAACACCTTGCCCTGTTTTGTTTTTTCGGGGGCTTCCCATTAAAGAGAAGAAGCTCAGGTCTAGTGGCTCGTTAAACTTTCCAAGACAATGTTCTGTCGGGGCATTCCAGGCCCAGAGGAAAGGCACATTTGGGATAAGAGGGGGTGCTCTGAAATCCAGAGTCAAGCAACATGGGATCAGAAGGAAGGTGAACACTGCCTGGGATGCTCCATCAGACTCAACAAAGCTCCCACAAAAGATATGCTTGAACCTTAACACTCTCATGGAAAAATAATGATTATGAAAAACACTTATTTCTTCCTATATACTTTGGTTTACCCAACAGTTGATGGAAATGATGGCCACAGAAGAAAGAGAGTGGAATGAAGCCACTGTGATGGATAAAGAAGTATAATTCTTATATTACATTTAAATATTCTTCTCGTTTCATGTTTTGGGAATGTTTTGCAAGTTGCATCATCTATAACTAAAAAAGAAATACAGAAATATTGTTATGCTGCATTTTATAATAAAGTTTTTAAGCTTTACCAAGTTCTAATTTTTTGTGCAAAGAACTTAATTCAATTTTAAAAGATAGAGGACCTACTCCTAGTTATTTTGAATCAATAAAGTCACTTCCTTTTATTTTTGATATACATTCTATAAGGTTAATATTTGCTTCATCTTCCCAAACCATTACTGAGCCTACAGAGAGGTGAAGGTAGCTATTTTTCCTTTTGCCTTCCCAGGTGTGCACAATGCTATGCCAAGCAACCAAGCAATGCCTCAGCAAAAGGCCACTGAATGAAAATAAATTCCAAGCTGGGCCTCTCATTCTTATTTATTACTTCTTGAAAAAGCCACTTTATAGTAGTCTGCTAAATACTGAAAACAACCTCTCATAGAATTGTAAAATTTCACATCCCTCTTTTTTTCCCCCAAAGGAGGCAGTAAGGGAAGAGTGAAACATTACTTTGGCCAGAGATAATAAGTCAAAAGTTTACCTGAACTTATTAAATGAACTAAAAACTCCTACCAATTAACTTTAGGTGCTCTTTGGAACACTGCCCAATCAAGTTGTAAAGTAAAATATTTGTGTTTAAGGTTAATAAAACAGTTTACAACTTCATATCTTCTATTAAAAGGATTGGTTCTAGTCTAATGTAAAAAAAGTAATATTTGGATTTTAACCTCTGGTACCATTTTATAAGTGAGATTTTAATGTCATTCTGATTGTTACAAAGTGAAGTAATACACTTTTAGCTGCATGGTACCACTTTTGTGTTACAATAAAATGTTCTGAGCCAATGACAAGTAACTAACCTATGAATTATTCAGAATTTGGTATTTAAACAGTTATCTACAAGAAGACATATTTAAATGTCCTGTGATTCTAGGAGAAAAGTAGAAGATTTCTTATTAATTATATTAATAGTATACTGCTATATGAAGGCACAAGAAGAAATATATACCCTTCTTGCCTGGAAATGTGCTATTACCACAGAAAATTATTCATCCAATTCAAAAGTAAATTACTCCAATGAGAACACTAAAGTCAGAAAAAAATGAAATTTTAAGAACCATTACAATCACATATTTTAAGGATAATGAATTTTTCAATTTATATTTAGAACATGTAAAGTATCTAAAAGATTTTCATAGTTTAAAACCCTTACAAACTTCCTTCACGTAAAGTAATATTTGGAAAAAAAACTAATTCCTTTCAACTAGCAATATCAACAACAAGGAACGGGAGAAGAAAATAAAATGTAGGACCAGCTTTTCTAGTGTCTCAAGGAAAGAGTAGGCTAACCTCATCGAATTAACATTCAAATCTATTTCCATATAATCATTTTATGTTGAGAAAAACATGAGGTGAGTGACCCTATTGAGAAATCTCTACCCACAGAAATCTTCAAAAAAAGAAAGAAGGGACACTTCTATCCATGAAAATTTATTGAGTGAAATATCTCTTTTTTAGTGTAAATATAAGAGAAAGCCTTGGGGCACAGAATTGGCACAAAATTGAGGATAGAGCAGAAAGTTACCACCTAAAATAGCATTTTTATACTATTTAAAATATTTAGTAGAAAACTTTCCCTACTTAAACACAGAATCTAATAAAGAGCCCCATCTCTCTGGGAAACCTTAACAACTGACTTAGCCCCAGATAGCTAAATCCTGACTTTATCTCTCCACTGGAATTCCTAAGGTCTATACTAATTTGTACTTATTACAGTTGCCTCTTTAAGTGTTCTCTTTGTCCACTATGTGGATAATTGCTTTGTAAAGCACTACTGCTGACTCTTTAATATCAACCAAACCTCAAACAATGGTACTTACATAGAAGCTTGCCTTCAAATTCCAGCCACACACCCTGTCTTCAGTAACAATAAGGCAAGATGTGGGCTGGGCTCAACATCTTCCTAGAGCATTGGCTAGTCATTAGCATCCCTTTAAAAAAAAGAAAATAATCATTTTCTTAGAAGCTTAGAATGTGAATACATCTAAAATCCTATTTTAATTAAATCTTGGTGGGAAGCAGTGGCTCATCCCTATAATTCCAGCACTTTAGAAGACTGAGGCAAGAGGACCACTTGACACCAGGAGTTCAAAACCAGGCTGGGCAATACAGTAAGGACTCTATCTCTACAAAAAAATTTAAATCAACTGGGCGTGGTGGAGCATGTCTATACTCCCAGCTAATTGGGAAGATAAGGCATGAAGATCATTTCAGTTCAGGAGTTTGAGACTGTAGTCAGCTATTTTGATGCTAATACCAGAATTTCTTCTTCAGTAGGTCCTTGGTCTCAGAGATTTGAAGAAGGAATCCACAGACCACACAGATCAGTGGTAAGACAGGATTTATTTTACAGAAAAAAGTACCAGAGCTCCTGGCAGAGGTAAAGACTTAAGTCAGAAAATCTTCTCTCAGCCTGGGTTCTTTCTTTAGGGGTATGTATAGTCACATGGGTCCTTTGTAGTTACATTTGGCCAGGACAAATCAGTGGATACAGTTCCTTCTACTGGGGCAAGATGAATGAGTCAATGACTGAATACAGTTTATTTCCCTAGGGGCAAGGTAAGTGAGTATCATTATGTATTATTTATCTTCTAAATTTTTTCATCCAACTTTCTCATTTCTCAAATAAAAATGGGAGCAAAATAAAATTTAATGCTAGAAATCAGCAGAGAATGCAAAGGAACTATAAGCCATCCTACGCTTTACTCACCAGGATGCTCGTACAAGCAGATTTTGTTTTATTTTTTGGAAAAGGAGTTGATGATTGGATTTTTTTCCAAATAAATTATGCTTTGTATATTTAAGGAATATAACAAGATATTATGGCACAATTGGGATTTTTGAGGTAAGGAGAAGAGAGTTTCCAACAGCAAAAGCCAAACAAAACTGCCCAATTTCTTGGCTTAATTTATCGCTGTTCTTCTTTTCCACAACAAATGGTTTTTCTCTAGAAAATCATAATGAACAGATGAAGAAGTCAATCAAGAGACTGAGTCCAGAATATACCTTTTGGTGTTCTCATTTCCCATGAGTCTATGTATATCCTACCTTCATGGAATTAAGAACTGAATCTAGAGCCAAGTGAAATGGTTCACATCTGTAATCCTAGCACTCTGGGATGCCCTGGTGGGAGGAAGTTCAGGAGTTCAAGACCAGGCTGAGCAAAGGAGTAAGACCCCATCACTACTAAACAGATATATTAGCTGGGTATGGTGGTGAATGCCTATAGTCCCAGCTACTTGGAAAGCTGACACAGGAGTATTGCTTGAACCCAGGAATTTGAGGCTGCAAGTGAGATGTGATAGTGTCACTGCACTCTAGCCAGGTCAACAGAATGAGACCTTGCCTCAAAAAAAAAAAAAAAAAAAAAAAAAAAAAACAAGAGAGAGAGCCACTGAATTTAGATACAATCATACAATCTTCTTACCACTGAGATTGTTACACATTTTAATATGAATTATTATAGCTACGAAGGTAAAAATTCAGAAATATGGATACATATTTGATAAAGGCAAGTTTACAACATCAGTGAAAGCATACCATAACGTCACTGAAGTGGATGGGCAAGCAGAGAGTTCCACAAGGAACCTTCTCAGTCTCTGCTTCCCTGCAGTCCTCAAAACAACTAAATGATCTAGGCATTCATTATTCAGTCATGAGCAGATAGCCCCTAGACTCAGGAAGCTTCAGGATAATGAAGGTGGTTTTAATGTACATAAGTTACTACCATCAGTATTACAGGAATCATTCTTTAATATGAAAAATTAAAAAACAAAATTCCACGTAAGCAGTAGGCCCCAAGGTTATTGTTCTTGTATCCTAATCCTGTTTGATAGAGTGTGTAACATTTCCGAGGTAATTAATTCATAAATTCAACCTAAAGACTGATTTATACCTCCAGTTACAAGTAACTGTGAATCCAAGCTAAGAGTTTTAAACAAACTTTTAAGAGACCAATGTAATATTCCCCAAAGAAGGATGAAGTATGAAACTCATGTGAAATGAGTTTGAGAGCCCAATGGCAAAATGAGGTCCACTTTAGTTAACTGTTTTGATTTTTAAACATTTTGTTAATTAATGACAGATTTCAGCAGTATAATACACATGAAAAATAAATTTCAAGGCACTGTTTTCTAGAAAGTACATTTACTGTAAAAAGGTAAGTAATTTCTCCTTATAAAATTAATTTTAAAAAGCAGAATTAGAATTTTCAAAATGATCAAGAAGGCCATATTTGACATTTGTTGTTATAGGACAATACTACTCTTTTGAATCCCACTCCTTTTCTTTTAGATGGGAAGAGAGAGTGGAAAAGAGAAAAAGAAGACCCAGAAACAGACAGAAATCCCTCACGAGCAGTTCCTAAAATCAAATTTTATTTAATTACTATGGTGGAACATAAGATATATAATTAATACACATTCAATTTATGCAGTAAATCTGTCCTACTGTAGCATGATATAATTTAAAATAAGAAAGTAATTCATGTTATTCATGCAAGAGAATTCCTTTGGAAAAAACATGAACAACATTTCATGTCCAAAATATTTTTGCAGGTGTTAGATTTTATTAAAATATATATGCAATATACCTTTAATTATAGTATGTGGTTACTGTTCAACTTTCAGAGCTATTCTATTGGAACTTAATAAGCAACATGCTAAATGAGTTAATTGTTCAAATGAATGAACTTGTACTTTGAATTTCAGTAAACTCAAAATTAGGGCCAATGAAGACATTTTGAAATGAAAATGTTCAAACAAAAACTGAAGCGACTAATCAGAAGCCACAGAGATATCAAAAAAAATCCAGAACTGAACAATAATTAAATCAATAGAAATATTTTATTCGGAAAAATTATTGCAATAGGGGAGACAAAATCTCATTATAGACATGGACTTAATTGCATATACAGCATATACTTTACAGACAAGTAAAAATTTATAGCCAAAAACAGGGGGTCGGGTCAGTGGATGGAAAATCACCAAGAGGAAATATCAGGGCCAAGGGGAGTTCTGGCTAAAGCAACCTAATTATATTCTTGCTGAAGGCTGGACAGGGTGATTAGACATCACCTAGGGGATGACGGGGGATGAAGAACCTCTAAGAGTGATCTGATATGGAGGATGGGGGACTCTTGCTATCGCCAGACTAAAAAGAAAGAAGAAAAAGCACAGGGCTTAAGACAACTAAACAGAATACACAGATGAGCCTTGAAAAAGTGGTTTGGTTTTATTCTCAAGGACAGAATCTTTGTCAGTGTCTCCTCTTGTGTATGCTAAATTGTTAATTAAATAAAGTTGATGTACTTTGAATTTCAACAAGTCAAAATTATGACCACTGATGACACTTTAAAATCAAGATGTTCAAACAAAAAGTAAAGTTCATCACCCAGAACCCACAGAGCTCAAACATTACTTAGAAGACAAACAATATTTTCTATAGCCAAGGATGAGGCTGACACACCCAGACCAAGTGACTGCCTTTTCTCCCTTTGAAGACCTTCAATCACTCAAATACCAAACCGATTCTTTTTCCACAGTCATCAATTCAGCTTTTATTATGAAAAATTTTTAAAGGTTCAGATGAGGAAATGAAGGTGTTTGGAACATAGCACCCCAAAACATGCCACTCTGCCATATTTATTATTTTGAGCTAAAAGTTACTGAGCAATGGCAGATGAAGAAAGAGGGTTTCTCTGACTACCACCTTTCTGCCTAAAGCAAGACATAAAATTTCCCATATGGCTGATGTTCTCCCAGTATTAGGAAGAGGAGAATATTCTTATTACTGGAGACTGGGAGTCAATGCTGAAATGGATCAGCACAAACTAACCTATTAAAATAACAATTATCTTTTTTTCCTTTGCATTGTCACTTCTCTATAATTTATCACTATTTGTTTTACAAAGTAAGTAATCTCTTGGTCCTAACTGTTTCTCTAGGTCTTAAAATACTAAATAAAATTTGTATTCCTTTTTCCTGTTAATATCACTTCCCTCAGTTCAATTAATAGGCCTCTCAGTTACAGAATGTAAGAGAGCAAACTTATTTTTTACCCCTTGTAACTGGCACATAGAAAGTACTCCATAAAATAAGTTGTTCCTATTATGGTTATTAATAATATTGTCCCTTACTAAATCCACTTCTGTAAGAAAGGCAGTAACAAGTATGAAAAAAAGAAGCCAAACACAAGAACATTTAATGATTCATAGAACAGCTAGCATTCAAATTCCTCTAAGAAATTATGGGAAAAAGTAATCAAAATATACACTAGAACTGCTATAATTTGACCACCCAAGGGACTATAACAAAATGGTCAACATATGAAATGGTCAACATAAGGAACTTCAATTGAATATCTGGGGTACATGTCTAGTCTCTGAAAATTAGGTCAATTTAAGGAGGTAGCAAATGTAGGGAGGTGGTCAAATATGGAAGTTCTATTTTATGTGGCCCATTAAAGAATTATTCTGGTGGAAATGAAATTATTCTGATAGCACAAACGTATAGTCTCAGCTAATCCGGAGGCTAAGGCGGGAAGATGACTTGCTTCAAGTCCAGTTTGAAAACAGTGAGATCCATCTAAAAACAAAACAAACAAACAAACAAAAAACAAGAAAAAACTAAAACTGAAATACTTAGCAAGTTCATCCACCATGCTACAGTGCAGCTAGACCTGATGATGGTGCTATGCCTTAGTAATAGTGAGTATTACCATACAGTGTGCTTCTGAGAAGGACCCTACACGAAAAAGTCTTCATGGATCATGACGCTATTAACATGTCAAACTGACTCAAGTCTTAGAGTCAATTCCTTAAAATGACTGCCTGTTGGCAGATGTGTCACAGTGTCCACTAAGAAAACACCCATTTCAACCTCAGACTTCAAGCTTCCTTCTCGGCCCAGTTGAAATATTTTTCTAAAATGTAACTTGTTGTAAAATGTAACTTACCTTTAAAGTTTTCAGTTTTTAAATTGGATTAGTGAAATAAGTGGTATTTAAAACACATAATGGCAAAACACATTGTAAATACAGAAACAAGCATTTTTTACAATGTTTGGTATTCATACCTCAGTCCAGCCAAACAGTATTACTATGCTTCTATTTCACAAAGAGGAGGAAGAGTGGTTACCGAACCACTAGACCAAACAACAAAGAAGCAAGTATTAACAAGATCATTTCTAAGTATCAAACCAACTTACTTTGGCTATTACCATGTTTGTTAATATCCATAATATATAAACAATCATTAATAACCATTATTGCTATTTTAAATTAAATAATATATCTAACATATAACATATATCATAAATGTATGACAGATGGTATCCAAAAAGATATCTACAACATCAACCTTTTTAAAAAATGACATTATTAAGATGCATTAATATTCATAGTTCTCTTTGCCCCTCTATACCACTCCATAGAAAACCTAAGCCCATTTACCGCAGGTGGTTGTATTTGTCTCCTCATCCACAACAGGGGAAAACAGGAGTGCCCTATGATTCTCACCTAAGACACGTGAAACAGGAACTCAGTGCAAATGCAATAGGCGACTAAGAATCTAGCTAGTTGATGACAGGATGGGAGTGTCCCTGAGACTCACCAACTAGGAAAAGGCACAGAAAGGAAGGAACTCTGACAGGAGCTGGGAAATCAGATATGGAAATACTTGGGTATATTTATTTGCATGGGAGGCTATTTGAATTTTGGAAGAGAACAAATATGAGACTGAAGTATGGGGACAAGTCCTGTTCTTTTGCTTAAAAACAAAACAAACCAAAATCCTAGGGCAGAGAGGTAGGAAGATAACTTCAAAGGGTATAATAGAAACTTCGAAAGGCACACATTCACTTGTAAACATAATTACAGAGCAGTGCCTCTCCCAAGGTTGCATCTAATTAGTACCTTAGTATTTAATGAATATGTATAGCTGAAAAATAAAATTGTTATTCAGTTTAAATCTTAGCATGCAATAGCTATAGTTTTAAAACTTTAGGCTATAATATTTATTTATGGCCTACACCAGTGATTTTCAACTAGTGTACCGGGGCACACTGGTGTGCCGTGAGAGGATCTTATGTGTGCCACAAAATTGTTAAAGATCATTAGTAAAATTATTTTTAAAAGAAGTTCAAAGCACAGTAAGTATATTCTTTTTTTCACTTTTTAAAAAATCAACATAATTTAAGTGTACCATGGAAGTTTAACTATAGGTTCAAGTGTGCCATTATATAAAAAAAAGGTTGAGAAACACTGGTCTACACTTTTTCCCAAATAAGTCATATTTGTTATCATTTTAAATTTTAAGCAAATCTTTCATTAAAATTTCATTGAGATAGTGTTAGTAGGATAGCAATTTTTACCATATCTATAAAACCTGACAATAACTGACTTTGAAGTCATCTATGGATTTTCAGTAAATACTCATTATGACATTTAAAAATTATAGCAACATTCTGTTGTGAACATTATTCTCATCTTCCAAATGAGGAAATGAGCATTAGGTAAAACTTAACAACTTACCCACCAGCCCAAAGCTAGAACACTTGGTTCTAGCTAATTCTAAGACTCTGGTTCTGTATCATGCCCTATAGTGGACAGATATTATCATGATGGAGGCAAAAATATGAAACAAAAGCAGTGCACTTTTGGAGACAATATTTTCATTGTCTGGTACAGTATATAGATTAGGGAAATATTTCTTTTTTTTTTTTAATTTTTTTAATTTTTTTTGAGACAGAACCTCAAGCTGTCACCCTGGGTAGAGTGCGTGGCATCACAGCTCACAGCAACCTCTAATTCCCAGGCTTAAGCGAGTCTCTTACCTCTGCCTCCCAAGTAGCTGGGACTACAGGCACCCGCCACAATGCCCGGCCATTTTTTGATTGCAGCCGTCATTGTTGTTTGGCGGGCCCGAACTGGATTCAAACCCGCCAGCTCAGGTGTACGTGGCTGGCGCCTTAGCCAGTTGAGCCACAGGCACCGAGCCGGAAATATTTCAATTTGTAGAATTAACCAACAAACTTTGCTCTTACAATCAACCTCACTTACAAAATAAACAAAAAGAAGAAGAAGAAGGAATTAATAAGGCTCACAGTCTAAGTATTTTCAAAGGAATACATTTATTTACCTCCCAGTACACCACTCCTTTCTTGAAATCATCTGCCACTTTTTGGTTTAGATGACTTTAATAAAATGGTTGCCTAGTTCTTAATTTTTTTTTCTAACTCAGTTGTTTTTTGTTTATTTGCCCCAAAAGATTAGAGGTGTTAGCCATGCAATTAAGTTGTGTTTCATATTTTGACTTAGTTTACTCGATTTTGACCAGGAAAATGAAGTACCATATTAATATTTAATAACCTTCCACATCATGAGACCTAAGAATTTAAAGACATCTTTTAAACTCAGAAACAAACATTTCACCTAAATAGAGCTAAGTTTGAATCATTTATCAGAGTTTTATCTTTTGGCAGTGTGCAGCACCTTCTAAACACCAACAATGAATAACTGAAGATCAGATTGGTTACATGACATTTCTAGACAAACAGTGATGAATGTGTATGGTCTGGGTCTATTAGTACTGATGCAGGACAAGGCGGCCCTATGACCTGCCACCTTGGCCCTGGCGGTGCTGATGCTGTGGTGGATGGAGGAACCAGCTCTCTGGAAGGGCCGGACACCTGTGGGGGAGACACTGGAGCCTTGCTGTCTCCTCCTCCTGCACTTCTGACTGGCCAATGTCATGTCAGTTTCCAGGGCCTGAGTCTTCATTGGACAGCTGGCTGTAACTGACCAAGACCCATGCCTTAAGAGTTCCGGCAAAACAACCCCCTGAGACTATATAAACCCCTGAGCAGCGAACTCAAACACAGACCTCAGCCCGACCTCGAAGAGGGAGAAAGAGAGTTTGTTCCCCTCCTGGGTCCTCTCTACCAGGAAGTTTGGTTCTTGTAGTTGTTGTAATTCTTGTTTTCTGTAAATAAATCCTCACTTACTACTTACTGATCCTGTGGTCCATCGATTCATTCCTCAAATCGCGGAGACCAAGAACCTGAAATTCTGGCATCAGTACCAGCACAGAAATTTTTGGCTATAAAGCATAGTGAGAAACAAGGACAAAGGGTTTGAGTCCAGGTTGAATCTAGCCTCAGTTCTAAGAGAGCTGAATAGTCACTAACATTGTTACTTTCCTTTGTTCCCTGCTTTTTTCCCCTTGGTCTTAGACACTACATATTTTG
This sequence comes from Perodicticus potto, assembly GCA_963574655.1. Classification (NCBI taxonomy): domain Eukaryota; kingdom Metazoa; phylum Chordata; class Mammalia; order Primates; family Lorisidae; genus Perodicticus; species Perodicticus potto. Next base: position 18,506 of record CAUYRH010164860.1, on the reverse strand, counting down.
GCTCCTCTAATACTGTTAATACCCCATAAGGTAGGCACAAGTATAGTCCCCATTCTACAGAAGCCACTCGAACTGCTTTTTACCTCAATCAAATTTCAGCCTCATCCCCTGGGTGCAGGTTTCAGAACCGCATTTAATCCATTGGCAAAGCTCCTGAGGGTCTCAGCTCAGCAGTTCAGGTGGGGAAAATAAACCAGATGGAGTGAGGCCAGGTGGGTTCTTCAGCTCCAGCCATTCCTTCCACTGAAGCGCTGTCTTCTGGGATGTTTCTATCCTCAAGGTTTAGGAATGAAGTTTTTAGAATCTAAAGGAAAGAAAACTCTAGAAAGTGCCAAAGAGGTGTGCTGGAGCCAATCCAGAGGTTGGCTAAAAGCCGACACTGCCCAGGAGCCCTCAGCTTCTTGGAGCGCCCTGCCTACAGCAAAGTTTGGCTCTGGCCACAGCTGAGCCAGACCTAGGGTGCTACTAGAGGGGCAGACTGTTCCCCACCTCGACTTTGCCTTGTCCCACATTCCTAACTGTATTAAAGTTGCGGACTCCATATTACATTAGCCGTAGGTCAGCTTAGGTTGGCGGGTCCTCAATTGCCTCTGTCCCCAAGAAAGATGGCAGAGGGTTTCCCACAATTCCTCCTGTGCCTGCGCTTTAGGGCTTGCGGGGCCCCAGGCACCTGCCGCCAACCTCTCCTCACGCCCCATCTCTTCTGATGCCTTCACATTTCCTCTGTGGCCTGGAGTTCATTGGTCTGCTTGAAGTGTTCTAATGTACACTATAGGTCCTCGGCTTGCCTTGAGCTGCAGGAAGGCCCCCAAAGCTACAGCCAACTTAGCATCCGTTCATTAGCAGTTCCTTACATTTGACTTCCCAATCCTGATCTTTCCTGTCCTACAACCACAGTTTATGTGCACTTCCCTCTTGTTCCAGTTCCTTGGCTAATTCAGTACTATTTATATGTTTAGGCTGTAGTAATTTCTATTACAGATCTATACTTATATACACACATTAATATATTTATGTTATATATTACCAACAGGACTCCCTCAGTGTTTTTGCTAATTGCCTAGGTGAGAATTTTAGATATTACTGAAGGATTCTGAGATGTTCTAGGGTCATTGAGACAATTCACACTATACCATAGGTTCCAGTTACTTAATTTATTGATTCAACAATTTAACAAATGTTAGTGGATTATTAATCACATGCCAAATTGTCACATGTCACTTCTGACACCACTTGTCAGGGCCCAGGACTGGCCACATCTAGGGCCCTGCTTAACTAGGTTCTGGATGCAGACCACTAAGTTACCTTAGTTACAGTTTCTCTTACCTGCATGAGGGTTATCTACTTTAGCTGGCGAGAGAGAGTGTGTCTTAAAGTAAAGCAGTCTTTGTACAAAGATACATCTTAGTCTTTAGCAGAGCTTAATGATGTTCAGCAGAGAGACACCATGCTGGCGTTCTGCAGGTGGAAAAGGAGACAGAGTCAGAGTAAGCGTGTCCATAATAGAATGCTCATTCTTTCTGAGTGCCTTCTCCTCCAGCCTAATATAAGGCTGATCTCGTGCCTCTCAACACCACAGTTGTAGAGATTGCCAATTCACCACTGCTCTCATCTCGCGAGCTCTCATGCTTGTTAGGAGAGCTAATTCCCTCTCCATGCCCTTTCACCAAGGTAGTTCCATTATTAAGCTATACAGGTATTTCTTATAACTCCCACTCTTCCTAGCCATAGGCTATATGGGCTGCAACACCAAACATTGTTATAGGCATGGAGGATCTTGTAATGATCCATGCAAAACAGTCTCTGTTCTCAGGGAGCTTGCATTCTAGTGAAAGGAAACAGACAATAAACAAGTAATAAATAATCTTAGAGTGATAGCTGATATTACAGAATTTAAAGAGAAAAATAGGAAAGAAAAGAATAAGGGTTGAACATGTAGGTCATGTTCAATTTAAAGAGTATGATAATACTAATTTTTTTTTTAGCTTTTGGGCAATTTATTCAATTTTGAAACCTTAAGTTATCATCTACGAAAACACCTATAAAACACCAACTATTGTACGTGCATTATATTATGTACTACAGACAAGTTAATTTCCTTCCTTCCTTTTCTCCTTCCTTCCTTCCTTCCTTCCTTCCTTCCTTCCTTCCTTCTTTCCTTCTTTCCTTCTTTCCTTTTTTATTTCTGGTTAATTTGAGGCTATAAACAACCAGGTCACAACATTTGAATTTGTTAGGTAGACTCCCCTTGTAATTATGGCCAGCACCCAAAAGGTGTGCGATACACCCCTACATTGTGTCCATTAAGTGGGAGCACAACAATCTCCCCTCCTCCCTTTCTCCTTCCCTTTTTTCCCCTCCCCTCAACTTGAATTGAATTGAGTTTACTCCTTGTGGGTGTAAATTAGTTCTTCTACTGGCTTCATCATCCCTAATCATAAGAGAAATGCAAATCAAAACTACCCTGAGATATCACCTAACCCCAGTAAGATTAGCCCACATCACAAAGTCCTAAAGTCATAGATGTTGGCATGGATGTGGAGAGAAGGGAACACTTGTACACTGTTGGTGAGACTGCAGACTCATACAGCCTCTTTGGAAAGAAGGATGGAGAATCCTCAAAGAACTCAAATTAGACCTCCCATTTGACCCGGAAGTCTCACAACTAGGCATCTACCCAGAAAGAAAAAAAAAAAAAAACATCATTTTATCCTAAGGACATTTGCACTACATTATTTATCACAGCTCAATTCACAATCACCAAGATCCGGAAACAACCTAAATGCCCACCAATCCAGGAATGGATTAACAAACTGTGGTATATTTATACCATAGAACACTATTCAGCCATAAAAAGATGATGACTTTACATCTTTTGTATTAACCTGGATGGAGTTTAAACACCTCTTCTTAGTAAAGTATCACAAGAATGGAAAAGTAAATATCCAATGTACTCAATACTAATAATGTTAATTCTTAAAGAGATATTATCTAGTTAGCATTTCCTTCAAAAATTGCTACTATTTAATTTCCCACATGCAAGCTGACACAATACTTTAATACACTGTAAAGTCTTTGCCAATATAAGTAATATAAAAAATGGAATCTCATAATCATTGTGATTACAATTTCTTTTATTTTGAACGAAGTTGAGGCATTCATGGTTTTCTTTGCTGCGATTTTATGTTCATGTTCTCTTCCCATCCATATTAGGCTTGAGTCATTTTGAATTGATTGGCTTAAGAAGGCTGTAAAAATTATGGGAAATTAGCACTTGTCGCATGTTTTCAATGTGTTTTTTCCATTTATCTTTTAACTTGTTCATGATAGTGTTTCCATACAAAAATCAAATTCCTTTTTTAAAAAATATAGCTTGTTTCTAAATATTTGGAGAGTAAAAGGGGACTTAGATCAGTTTCCTCTAAGATGAAGTTTCATGTGATTTTTAAAGAAAGTTTTCTCAGGGTAACTCCTATGAAAATTAAAGAAGCAGAAGAGGCCTAATCCAAGTAAGGGTGTACTTTTATGCAAAAGCCTTGGATGGGCAGCTTTAACATGATCACAGAGGAGATGGAGGCGGCAAAACAATGCTGACCAGGAAGGAGAAGGACAAACACATCTGAGGAAAGGGATGTACAACAAACAATGGGAAGGACCTCAAGAGATCTGAATGGGCACTGACAGTGTCCTTTAAAAATGGATGGGTCAAGGTCAATGTAAAAAGAGAATAAGGAAGTTCAAACCCAGCATTTGACTTGTGTAGAAATCTTTTTATTTACTTGTGATTATTCAATTTTGTAATAGAAGGGATCCACCCACTGAGAACAATTTAGTCCACTCTAACCTGGTGCTCATGATTAGTCATGTGTAATTTGTTTCCTGTTTGCCATCACATCTTTCTCTGTATTCTTAATCAGGACTGAGGGAGCCAAAGTTATTAAGAGTGTGAGTTTGTAATAAGTTAAAGGGCAATTAAGTAGCTATAGATGTAATATCTTGGGGGGCTCTATGAAAAGAGATAATGTATTGAAAAGGGGATAGTTGGTATTAGTTAAGGAGCACAGAATTTAGTCTTGCACCATTAATGTATAAAATATATCCTTGCTATATTTCAGATGTAACTGAAAAATAGTCTGTGATAATCACTCTTTTTTTTCTTAGAGACAGAGTCTCACCTTATCGCCCTAAGCAACCTCAAACTCCTGGGCTTAGATGAATCTCTTGACTCAGCCTCCTGAGTAGCTGGGACAACAGGTGCCTGCCACAACACCTGGCTATTTTTTTGTTGTTGGTGGTGGTGGTGTTGGTGTGGCAGTTTGGCCAGGGACCGGGTTCAAACTCACCACCCTCAGTATATGGGGCCAGCCCCCTAGCCGCCGGTGCCACCCATGTGATAATCATTCTTATTAGTATCTCAGAGTTTTTTCTTCATGGAGGCTGCATAGGCTCCACTAAAGAAATGTGCTTCTTAATATTGTTCTGAATCAAGTTTGTTATCTTATAAAGTAAAAATCAAGTTGAGGAATAAAATCAATACATCTTCACTAATGTTTGAGGAGAGAGTTTGCATAGGCTATGAGTTACTAGAATCTTCTTTGAAGGTGAGATTGAGTATTTTTAGCCTGGTATTAGGGCAACTGGGGACAGTAACTTTCCATAGCAGTGCAAGCTTCTACTAGCAGTATGAACAGGTCAGGTCATGTGAACAGTGTACAATCACTGAGGATCATTCAGTATGAAAGGTAGCTTATGTCAATGACTTTTCTTTTGCTGCTTTTTAAAATTGAACCCCATATATGTTCACGTGATTTTCACCAAGCCTTCTCATGATGAAGGTTTCAGAAATGACTTACTAAACACCAAAAATTCTTTCTAAAATAGTGTAGTCACACTGAAATAGTGATCTCCCAGGTCTGAAAAATGTAAGTCAAACACAAGGCACATGGCTAAATTATTAGCTCACCTCGCTTGGATATTATCACCAAATATCCCCTGATACTATTTTTGTTAGAGACATTTAAGAGTTCATGCCAAGCCTATACTGCTTTCTGAGAAGGCATAACTTTTTAAGCAATAAATAATATACTGTGCCTGGCACAAGAGAGCCAAAAATACTTAGTAGTCACTAATTTACCAGTGCTTATCACATCATTTGAATTCAACAGATACCTAGAGAATTGTGCTGATATCACGCAAATATGGACAAAAATGAGATAGTCCTAGCTATTAAGGACCAATAATGATAAATATGAAATTAATATAAAATATATTCACATATATAGGTAGGAACATATTGGCAGAATAATGGCATAACATATAATTTTAAGCAATAATGTTATAATAGATATTGATAGGCTTATGTTCTAACATTTTGGTAGTCATAAAGCAGTATCCTACAACTGTAAATTTCTTTTTTAAATTTTATTTATTTATTTATCTATTTTTTATTAAAATCATAGCTGTGTACATCAATGCAATCATGGGGTACAATGTGCTGGTTTTATATACAATTTGAAATATTTTCATCAAACTGGTTCACATAGCCTTCACAGCATTTTCTTAGTTATTGTGTTAAGACATTTATATTCTACATTCAGTAAATTTCGCATGTACCCTTGTAAGATGCACCATTGGTGTGGTCCCACTGATTACCCTCCCTCCACCCATTTTCCTCCCTCCCCTCTCTACCCTCTCCACTTTCCCCTTCCTCTTGGGCTATAATTGGGTTATAGATTTCATATGAAAGTTATAAATTGGTTTCATAGTAGGGCTGAGTAGATTGGATACTTTTTCTTCCATTCTTGAGATACTTTGCTAAGAAGAATATGTTCCAGCTCCATCCATGTAAAGATGAGAGAGGTAAAGTCTCCATCTTTCTTTAAAGCTGCATAATATTCCATGGTGTACATATGCCACAATTTATTGATCCATTCATGGGTCGATGGGCACTTGGTCTTCTTCCATGACTTAGTAATTATGAATTGGGCTGCAATAAACATTCTGGTACAAATATCTTTTTCTAATGTAATTTGTAGTCTTCTGGATATATACCTAGTAGAGGAACTGTAGGATCGAATGGCAGGTCTATTTTCAGATCCCTAAATGTTCTCCAAACATCTTTCCAAAAGGAACATATTAGTTTGAATTCCCACCAGCAGTGTAGAAGTGTTCCCTTTTCTCCACATCCATGCCAACATCTCTGGTTTTGGGATTTTGTGACATGGGCTAATCTTACTGGAATTACCTGATAACACAAAGTAGTTTTGATTTGCATTTCTCTGATGATTAAGGACGATGAGCATTTTTTCATGTGTCTTTAGGCCATGTGCCTGTCTTCTTAAGAAAAGTTTCTCTTCAAGTCCCTTGCCTACCCTGAGATGAGATCACTTCTTCTTTTCTTGCTAATACAGTTGAGTTTTCTGTGGATTCTGGTTATTAAACCTTTGTCAGAGGCATAACTGTAAATATCTTCTCCCATTCTGATGGCTGTCTGCTTGCTCTAATTACTGTGTTCTTGGCTGTGCAGAAGCTTTTACTTTGATCAGGTCCCAGTAATGTATTTTTGGTGTTGCTTCAATTGCTGGGGCGGGGGCAGGGAGGGTCCTCCTCATAACATATTTGCCCAGGCCGATTTCTTCAATGTTTTCCCTGCACTTTCTTCTAGTATTTTTATAGTTTCATGTCTTAAGTTTAAATCTTTAATCCAGTGAGAGTCTATCTTAGTTAACTGTAAAAGGTGTGGGTCCAGTTTCAGTCTTCTACAGGTCACCAACCAGTTCACCCAGCACCATTTGTTAAATAGGGAATCTTTTCCCCACTGAATGTTTTTAATTGGCTTCTCAAAGATCAAATAACTGTAAGTAGCTGGGTCCATCTCTTGGTTCTCTATTCTGTTTCATACATCTACCTCTCTGTTTTTGTGCCAGTACCATGTTGTTTTGATCACTATTGATTTATAGTATACTCTGAGGTTGGGTAGCATAATTTCTCCTGCTTTGTTTTTATTTCTGAGTACTGGCTTGGCTATTTGAGGTTTTTTCTGATTCCATATAAAACAAAGCATTATTTTTTCAAGATTTTTAAAGTATGACAACAGAGCTTTAATAGGGATTGCATTAAAATTGTATATTGCTTTGGGTAGTATGGACATTTTAACAATGTTGATTCTTCCCCGCCATGAGAATGGTGTCTTTTTCCATTTGTTAACTTCTTCAGCTATTTCTTTTCTTAGAGTTTCATAGTTGTATGTATAGAGATCATTCACATCCTTTGTTAGGTAAAATCCCAAATTTTCATATTCATACTGTGAATGGCATAACATCCTTGACTGTTTTTTCATCATGACTATTGTTGGTATATATAAAGGCTACAGATTTATGAGTGTCGATTTTGTAACCTAAGATGTTACTGTATTCCTTGATCACTTCTAAGAGTTTTGTAGTAGAATCCCTGGTGTTTTCCAGATTTACCATCTGCAAAGAGTGAAAGTTTGATCTCCTCTGACCCTATGTGGATACCCTGGATTGCATTTTCTTGCCTAATTGTGATGTCTAAGACTTCCATTACAATATTAAAAAGCAGTGGAGACAATGGAAAACCTTGCTTGGTTCCTGATCTGAGTGGAAATGATTTTAATTTAACTCCATTCAATACGATATTGGCTGTGGGTTTGCTGTAGATTGCCTCTATCAGTTTAAGGAATGTCCCTTCAATATTAATTTTCTTAAGTGTTCTGATCATGAAAGGATGCTCAATATTATCAAATGCTAAAAATATATATATATTATCAAATGCTTTTTCTGCACCAATTGAGAGAATCATATGGTCTTTGTTTCTTAATTTGTTTATGTGCTGAATTATATTTATAGATTTATGTATATTGAATCAGCCTTGAGACTCTGGGATAAAACCCACTTGATCATGGTGTATAATTTGTTTGATGTGTTACTGGATTCTGTTCGCTAGGATCTTGTTGAATATTTTTGCATCAATATTCATTAGTGATATTGGTCTATACATTTCTTTTCTTGTTGGGTCTTTTCCTGGTTTGGAGATCAAGGTCATGTTTGCTTCATAGAATGTGTGGGTAGTATTCCTTCTTTTTCTATACTTTGGAAAAGGTTGAGTAAAATAAGTACTAGTTTCTCTTCAAAGGTTTGCTAGTATTCTGATGTGAAGGCATCTGGTCCCAGGCTTTTCTTTTTAGAGAGATTTTGTATAGTTGATGCTATTTCAGAACTTGATATAAGTCTGTTCAACATTTCCACTTCATTCTGGCTAAGTCTAGGAAGGTGGCATGCTTCCAAGAATTGGTCTATTTCCTTCAAAATTCATATTTCTGAGACTAGAGTTTCATATAATATTCATTAAGGATTTTTTGAATTTCTGAGGAGTCTGTTGTTATTTCATCTTTACTATTTATGATTAAAGAAATTAGAGATTTTACTCTTTTTTTCTGCTTAGGTTAGCCAAAGGGTTATCTATTTTATTGACCTTTTTAAAAAACCAGCTTTTTGATTTTCTGATCTGTTGTATAATCCTTTTGTTTTCAATTTCATTTAATTCTGCTCTAATTTTGGTTATTCCTTTCTTCTGCTGAATTTGCGATTGGAATGTTCTTACTTTTCCAGTTTCTTGAGATGCCCCATTAAGTTGTTAATTTTCTCTCTTCTATTCTCTTGAGGAAGGCTTGCAGTGCTATAAACTTCCCTCTTAGGACTGCCTTTGCAGTATCCCAGAGGTTGAGATAATTCATGTCTTCATTATTGTTTTGTTCCAAAAATTTGGTAATTTCCTTCTTAATCTTGTCTATGACCCAACTATTCTTCAGCATAAGGTTACTTAGTTTCAATGTTTTTGTATGAATACAACGTTTATTCCATGATGGTCCAAGAAGATGCAAGGAATAATTTCTATTCTTTTAAATTTACTGAGGTTAGACTTGTGACCTAAGATATGATCAATTTTGGAGGATGTTCCATGGGCTCATGAAAATGTGTATTCAGTTTTGTTAGCATGAAATGTTCTGTAGATGTCTGTTAAATACAAGGGTTGACTGGTTACATTTATGTCTAAAATTTCCTTGCTTAGCTTCTTATTGGAGGATCTATCCAACACTGCCAAAGGAGTGTTAAAATCTCTGACTATTATGTTGCTGGAGGAAATCAAGTTCCACGTGTCTATTAGAGTCTCTCTTATAAATTAAGGTGCATTCTGGTTGGGTGCATAAATGTTAATAATTGAAATCTCATCATGTTGAGTGTTACTCTTAACAAATATGAAGTGACGATCTTTATCTTTCCTTACTTTTGTGGGGTTAAAGCCTATTGTAAATGCGAATAATATTGTAACACCTGCTTTTTTCTGATTTCCATTTGCCTAAAATATAGATGACCATCCCTTCACCCTGAGACTATATTTGTCTTTTAAGGTAAGATAGATTCTTGTATGCAGAAGATATCTGGCCTGAGTTTTTGTATCCAGTCAGCCAACCTGTGCCTCTTTAGAGGACAATTTAAACCATTCACAGTAATTAAGAATATTGATAAGCCTGGTAAAATTTGGGGTATTAGTTTTTCGAAATTCCAGTGGACATTTTTAATCCTTTTGCTACTGTGGTAGTTGGAATTTGATCAAAAGTTTCTGAGTGAGTTTACTTTCGTGGTGGAGGATGGCACTGGTCATTATGGAGGATAGGTCTGAGAATATCCTGGAGAACTGGTTTAGTATGGCAAATTTCTTCAATATATGAATGTCATTTAAGTGTTTAATTTCTCCATCATAAAGAAACTCAGTTTTGCTGGATACAGAATCCTGGGTTGAAAGTTATTTTGTTTTAGGAGATTAAAAGTCGATGATCACCCTCTTCTAGCTGGAAAGGTTTCATAAAAGACATCTGCAGTCATTCTAATATTCTTCCTCATGCAGGTTATGGTTTTCTTATGTCTGGCTGCTTGAAGAATTTTCTCCTTCATTTTAACTTTGGTGAAGTCAATTATAATGTGTGTAGGAGATGTTATATTTGGTTGAGTCATGCTGGGGTTCTGAAACTGTCTACTACCTGAATTTCAGAATCTCTTGGCATGTCTGGAAAGTTCCCCTTAATTATCTTATGAAGTAGGGCATCTGTGCCTTTCAAAGCCACCTCTTCACCTTCAGGAATTCCTATAAGGCAAAATTAGTTTTCCTTGAATTATCTCAGAGCTCTCTGAGAGAATGATCCATTTTTGCTCTCCACTTCTCTTCCTCTTTGATTGCTTGGGATCATTCAAAAGCTTTGTCTTTAATGTCAGAAATCCTTTCTTCTGCCTTTTCCATTCTGTTACTAAAGGATTCTACTGTATTGCTCAGATCTTTGAGGGCTGCAAATTCTTGTTTCAATGTGTCAAAATCTTTGGTGATTTTGTCTTTGAATTCATTGAATTCTTGAGACAACTTTTGTAATGCTCCTTGAATTTCTAATTCCAACTGTACCTCCATTCTATTATTCTTATTTGTGATCCAAATTCTGAATTCAATATCTGACATCTCAGCCATTTGTTTATGAATGGGATCTTCAGTTGTGTCCACCACATCATTTTTTGGGAGAGTTGATCTACTCTGGTTATTCATGTTACTGGAGTTTTTCCACTGATTCCACTCCATGATTATTTTACACTGATTGGCTAGATGAGCAGATAAGTTGAAGTTGGGTTGGGGCTACTGAATTAGTGATTAGCCAGCCCTTTACCCAAGAGCTGGGACTGGTGTCTGTACCTTTTCCCCTAGAGCTTCGCCAAGGACCCATACAGTGCTATGGCCAGAGACACTGGGGTCCTGCTTGGTGTGGTGGGGCTAAGTGGCTCTGCCTTGTTTTCAGCTGGTGTCTTTCCTGCCCTAGTGAATCAGTTACTCTGGATTGAAGTCTCAGCTGTGGAGAAATAATAGCAATTAAGTCACCCAGCTCCCCATGGGCAACAATTGGAAAAGGAAAAACAAACCTTCCCACAACAACACACCCAGGGTACCACTTCATACAGTCCTCAGGTGATTGACCCAAATCAATTGTTACAGTCAGCACTGGTCTCAGGTGGGAGAGTTGAAAAGGTCTCCAGCAACTAGATAGCAGGGATCTGCTGGCAGCTCAAGTATGACTCGCTCCAGTGCTCCGTGGTCAGAAGGACACACCCAACAAATGAATTAGTCTGGGAAGGTTGATGTCTCCTTCCTCACTTTGCAGTTTTGTCAAACACAGTCACTGGTAACCCTGCAGGGCTATGACCCAGTTCCCTCTAATGACAGATGCTCCAGGGGTTTGTGCCTGCCTGAGTCACAGAGAGATCCATGCCCCCCTGCAAGACCTCTGCTCTTTGCCACTATCTGGCAACGGGAGCTGAGGCCTAACAACCTCAGGTGCTTAATGGAAGGTGGGGCAGTTCTTTCAGTTCCAGCCCCGCCACTGATTGATGTTGCTGACACTTACATTTTGGCAAAATTTGTTTCTGTCCCAGCTATATTCCCTTGCAGACCAGGTCCTGTTTGAGTTCACAGAAACTACAACTCAACCCCGGTCTATGCCGCTGCCCAGAGCTGGTGTGTCTGTCTCCCTTGCACTGTGTTGGGGCAGGCATAGTTAGAGTTCACACTCAGCTCTCCATTTATGCCTCTCCCTGCCTGTTTTTGTCTCAGGTGTGATCCCCTGAGGGCCGGGTGCTTCTTAGGCTCACTAAAGCAGTCCTTCTGGCTCAGCTCCGCCCTGGGAGTATGCCGACTCTGCAGGCACGTTCTAGTATCAGACTCTGCCACGCGCACCCAGGAAGACACCGCCTCAGGCATACCCTTTACTCATGGAGCCTGTTTTTCTGTCCCAGATCTTTTCCTCCAGTGGCTGCCACTGGAGAAGATGTCCAGCTTCCTCTGGTTGCCCAGAGAGGCAGGGAGTGTCAAAATATCCCCAGGGGTGTGAGCCCTATTGTTCCCGCTGCTGCCACTGCTGGTCTGTGCCATGGGACACCACCTCTCCCTCTTTCGTATAGTTCCCTCAGTTCACCACCTTCTCCTTACTTCTGTGCCACAGAATCAGCACAGACCAGCAACAGCCCACTCCTTATCCACACCTCTTGAGAAAATACCCAAGTATCTTAACTCCATGGGGGTCAGTCCTCTAGACCAGGTATCCTCAAACTTTTTAAACAGGGGGCCAATTCACTGTCCCTCAGACCATTGGAGGGCTGAACTATAGCTAAAAAAAAAAAACTATGAACAAATTCCTACGTACACTGCACATATCTTATCTTGAAGTAAAAAACAAAATGGGAACAAATACAATTCACACCACCACATGTGGCCCGCAGGCTGTAGTTTGAGGACCCCTGCTCTAGACCTTGGATTGAGAGTGGAGGAGAATGCTGGGAGTTCAGAGTTGTAGATAGAGAATATATACAGTTTTATATAGCTTTATGTCTGGCAGGAGAGTGCCATAGCACACTGGTAGGTTCTGTCTGGGGAAGAAGTTCTGGTTTTTAGAGGGTCTCTCCTGTGGGATAAAATAGGAGGATATCTAAATTCTGTTTGCTTATTTTTATGTAAAAAGTATTCTGCGAGCCGTTCTCATGGCGGGAGGAAAACTCCTGTCCACTTGGCGATGGATTTTGTACCTATTGTTTGTTTCCTTGGGGTTGCAGCTCACTTCAGCAGGGTTGATGTGTGTTTGTCAATCTTCTCTCTTGGCTCAGCTCCAAACCATCAGCTTACTTGCTAAACTTCTGTCCTTTAACTCTCCTACTGGACAGGAAGCTCTGTGGAAATCTGGCTCCAGTCAGCCATCTTGCCTCTCCCTCTTTCATATGGTTCCCTCAGTTCACCACCTTCTCCTTACTTCTGTGACACAGAATCAGCACAGACCAGCAACAGCCCACGCCTTATCAACACCTCTTGAGAAAATACCCAATTTTAATTAAATTTAATTTTTTTAATTTTAATTTTAATTTTAATTAAATTTAGAAGGAACAAGTGATTTTTTTGTGAATGGGCAAATTGCATAGTGAATGAGTCTATGCTTTTAATATACCTTCACTTAAATAGTGTACATTGTACTAATAGATATTTTTGATCCCACACTTTCTCCCTTCTGAGTCTCTAATATGCATGAAATCACTGTGTATAACCACTACCCATTGTTTAGCTCACAGGTAAAAGTGAGAACATGCAGCATTTGAGGTATATTCTTTGGGTTACTTCAGTTAAAATAATGGCTTCCAGTTCTACCCAAATTTCTGCAAAAGAAATTATTTTCAATCTTAATGATGACTAATGTTCCCGATACACACACATACACACACACACACAATGCATTTTCTTTATCCATTTATCATTTGGTGGTCACTTAGGTTGGTTCCATATCTGTGCAATTGTGAATTATGCTGCAATAAACATGCAAGTGCAGGGGTCTTTTCCTTTTTTTTTCCTAATGTCTTCTTTTCTTTTGTGTCAATACACAGTAGTGGAATTCCTGGGTCTGATGATAGGTATATTTTTAGTTCCTGAGAAATCTCCATGCTGTTTTCCACAAATGTTGTACTACATAATTACATTCCCATGAACAGTATATAAGCATCCCCTTTCCAGCACATCTGTACCAGCATTTATTCTTTTCTAATTTTTTGATAGTGGCTATTATGACAGGTAAGGTGGTTTCTCATTGTGGTTTTAATTTGCACTTCTCTAATTGTTAGTGAAGTTCAGCATTTTTCATGGTTTTTGGCCATTTGTTTTTCTTCTTTTGAAAAATATCTTTTCATGTCTTCTGCCCACTTTTTAATGGAGTTATTCATTTTCTTCTTGCTGATTGTTTGAGTTCCTGATAGAATGTAGATATTAAGCTGTTCACAGACATGTAGATTGTGAATATTTTCTCCTCTTCTGGAAGTTATTTTCTCTGTTGATTCTATCTTTTGTCAGAAGAAGTTTTCAGCTTAATCAATCCTATTTATTTTTCTTTTCTTCGTATTTGCTTTTAGAATCTTAGTCATAAAGTCTTTACCTAGGCTAATGTCAAGGATAGTTTTTCCCAGGTTTTCTTCTAATATTTTATGGTTTCACATCTTACATTTGAATCTTTAATCTGCCTTGAATTAATTTTTGATATTATGAGAAATAGTGATCCATTCTTCCACATGAGGCTATTAAATGTTGCCAGCACCTTTTATTGAATAGGGTGTCTTTTCTCCAATGTCTGTTTTTGTCTGCTTTATCAAAGATCAGTCAGTTGTAGGTGTTTAGCTGTATGTCTTTTTTATCTTTCCTGTTCCTTTGGCCTAAGTATCTACTTTTATACTAGTACCATGCTATTTGGATTACTACATCCTTGTAGTATAATTTGATGTTGGGTAAGGTAATGTTTTCTTTTGCCTAGGATTGCATTTGTTATTTGTGCTCTTTATTAATTCCATATAAATTTTATGGGTTTTTTCCTGTTTCTGTGCAAAATAATTTTATTTTGTTAGAAATGACATTTATTATGTAGATTACTATGGTGTGTACAGTGTACATTTTAACAATATCAAATTGTCCATTAGCAAGGAATAGTTTTCCTTTTACTTACATCATCCATAATTTTTTTCAACAGGAACTGAATTAAGACACCACATGGCAGAATCCAGGATGCAAGCAGATGGAGCCCATCACCCTCTGGCATGTTCCAATCAGAGCATATCTCCTGGCATAACTGTGTTCTGACATCCAAGAAGATGACACTTCATTATCCCATGCTTATGAAACCTGACCAAGCCCCCAGCTTGAGGAGACAGATTTGAGCATTTCCTCCTTTCTCCTGGTATTGGCTTCTATGTGCATTGGCAGCAAACCCATGGATGGCTTGGTAACAGTAATGGTCAAGGTAAATTCTAAAAAAGACAATTTTATATTAGATATCTTTTTATATTAGCATAAAGATGCCTATCTTATTCCTCTCTAAAACTATGTGCTGCCCCATTGGACAAATATACTCTACTTTAAAGCCTCAAGTTGATATACACATGAATTCTTTCCCTATATTTTTTATTATTTAGTTGTTTGTTAATAAAATCAGGATATTTGTCCTATAGTGTTCCCTAGGGTCTGAATTTTCATGACCACATCCCAGATTTGTTCAGCTTATCCCCATGCTTTTTATGTTTCCTGCGAATTAGTGGCTAGATATCTTTTTCAAACCTTGCTGAAAAACATAGGAAGTAGCTAGATTTCAGAGGCCACATCAGTTTGATTTCTCAAGAGATTATTCTTAGCTGATGTTTCATGCTTCAAGTAGGTGGTATATAATGTCTGGTTTAATCTCTTTGTATGATGTCAGCAGCCACTGAGGATTAATGCCTCTCTGCCTTAATTTGTTAGGAATTATGAAATGGTTATATTCTAATTCTATCATGCTTTCTTACACTTATTGGTTGAATAAAAAGAAACTCAAGCTCCTTCACTATTTGGTTACCCTTAGGTATATTTCATGTAGGAAATACAGAATAAATGGTTGATACTTTCTCTTTATTTGTCAGTTTTCAGGGTAATGAGTTGGTTCCTTAATATCCTTCAAAGATGGCCAATGAAGGTTTTTGGTTTTGCATTATTTTGGCTTCTTGGATTTAAACATACCTGTGCATTTCAATCCATTACAATTAGTTTTTCTTTAGTGATTTTCAAATTTTCCTGCCTTTGCTAGTGGGAGACTCTTTAAGTTGTCTCATGAGTGCTTTTGATGCATTTCTAATAACTCTTTACAGCTTCCTTGCTTTCTGGTATAATAGCATATTCCAGATCCACCTTGTACACGTTTCCTGACTTGGAATTGGATATCTTTCTAAGGGGTCCTGGTTCATTTTATGAATGTATAATATTTAAATATTTAGAGCATGTCAGATAGGGGTATTATTAGTAGACTGTTGAACAGTTTTTCTTCCGTGAAGTAAAAAAAAAAAAAAAGCACTGACTTCCTTATACAAGAATCAGTATATTTGTGAATTATATTTCTCTGTAAATTGGTTAAAAAAAAAGAATGAAAGAAAAGAAGGAAAGGAAAGGAAAGGAAAGGAAAAGGGAAAGGGAAAGGAAGAAAGAAAGAAAAAGAAGTACAAAGGTATCTTCTGTGTTTTTTGCTGAAATCTGATTGAAACACGATTAATGTAGTTGAAAATGTTCAAGGCCTGGAAACATTTGTGTGAGGTTAAGTAAGTCACTTTTCACTGCACTGACACATACAATTTTTTCTGCTCCAAAATAGAGATAACATTACCTACCACAACTTTTATGAGGACCAATATCAAAAACACTTGATGATAATGGCTATAGTTTGCTAGGGGTTTTTTATCTGCCAGTTTTTATGTATACATTATGAAATCTAAAAGATACCATTATTATCTCCCTTTTATAGGGGAAAACACCAAAGGTTATGATGGCTGATTATCTCGCCATTTCCATAAAGAGAAGTTAAAATGATCCTAAGAGGCTGAGGGTGTCAAGCAGTTGTCAAGAGGAAGTGGGTTTCCCATGCGGAAGCAGAGAACTAAAATAAATCCACACATAATCTACAGCTGGAAAATTTGGAGATTGAACATAACTGTAGCAGCAGCTCAAGTTAAGAAAAATTAAAAATGCTTTAAATTCATGGTCAAAAGCAAAACAGATATATTTGGATTCTATTATAAGAGTAAGACAAAGTTATGATGGAAAGAAAACTCAGCATCAGGAACTCCAGGTTGGGCTCTTCTACAAACTGGCTATTTGAGTTTGCCAAGTGATTTTTTCACTCTAACCTATAACTCTTCACAGGCAACCTGGACTGAGTGATTTCATAGGCTAATGTGCTAAGATAAAAATAGAACAATAATGCTTGTGAATGACTTTGCAATAGCTCACTATTTTTATTTTCTTATTTCAAGTTAATATAGGGGTCATTATGAAAGTTTTGAGATAACAAAAAACAGGAAATGTAATATTCATTGGGACAGAAACAAATGAAACCCTCCCAGCAACACTAACAAGCCAAGCAAGTTAAAATTTGCATGGGTGAATCAGAAAGGATGCTGTCAACTGTGTTTCTTGAAAGTGAGATAATGGACCATAACACAGTCTTTCTCAAAACTTTTGTTGTGAACCATGTATGAGGGTACACACAATTAGATTGTGTAAATTTCTGTTGTAAGTTTAAAATCTGCATTGTAATTGTGTCTTTCACCCAGAAAGTATGCCATACACCCATGCAATGTATGCCTTGGGTGAGAACTTACCGAACCCCTATCTTCTCTCTCCCCTATTGGAATTTAGATTTTCTGTGTGGTGAACATGTATATGTAAATCTTCTGGTTTCAAATTGTAACTGAGTAAATGTGATGCTTATGTTCCCATTTTTGTGATCCTTTGTTTAGGAGACTATTCCCCAAAGCCATCCAGGTTGTAACAAAACCTCTATAGATAAAAGATACAAAACCTCTATTTTTATGGCTGAATAGTATTCCATATGTATATTTATATAAGTCATACAAAATTTATTAATCTATTCATGTGTTGAAGGACACTGGGTTGTTTCCACATCTATGCAGTTGTGAATTGTGTGCTAAATATTTGAATGCAAAAATGTCTTTATGGTAAAATGTCTTTTCTTTTTCTTTTGGGTAGGTAACTAATAATAGGATTGCAGGATCAAATGATAGGTGTACCTTTCTTTGAGGACTCTCCTTAATTCTTTCCATAGAGGCTGACCGAGATTACAGTCCCACCAACAGTGAATGAGTGTTCCCTTTTCTCTGAACCTGCACCAGTATCTGTTTTTTGGGAGCTTCTGATTTGGTCCACTTTGGTGGACCTATTGGCCAGGTAATACCCTGAACAGATTCCTTCTGTTGAATCAGATGATAACTTAGTTATCTGTCCTTAAATAAACTGCATGCTGGAAAAACAACCTTGAAATCAATAACAATATTTATATGTACACTTTCATGTGTATATGTTCTCATAGAGGTTAAAATATATTATTTTAGTTAACTACAACTGAAACAATCCAGTAAGGAAGAAGAGTGCACTGGTTTTACTCCTGGATCTGGTTTCTTAGCCAAACTGGAAGCAAAAAAATAGGCTTCCATCTGTTAAGTGACATTAATAATGTCTACTTGGAGTACTTCTCAGTGGAATTCATAACGGAAAATATCATCATAAATTTTGTTTCCTTCCTAAGTGAGTACTAGAGGTCACACAATGGCCTTTAAACTCAATTATCCCACAACTGAATGCTCCGATAGACTGCCAAAACCAGCAGACATAGTGTTATGAATGAGCCAGAAAAAGGGGAAACCCCAGAGCAGCAGTCAACCATCTTCATTTCTCTGCAATCAGTTCCTTTGTATCCCTGATAACAATGACAGGAAAATTTCTCAGCCATCACTGCCAGGTCTGTATCAGATGCTTTTCCTTTCACAGTAAAATCCCCGTCCGCAGAGGCCTCTATGTGGTAACTTGCAGGGTTCAGGTGCAGGTAATTGGGA
>CAUYRH010164859.1:0-11489 GCA_963574655.1 Perodicticus potto | reverse complement strand
AGAAGCAGTTAGTGACTAACTGCTAGTGAGTCAAGGTCCCCTTGCTTCCTGCTGCCCTGAGTTAGCCAGCCTTTGGCACTTACCCCAGCCTTCTCCATGGTGGTGAAGACGCCAGTGGACTCCACAACATACTCAGCGCCTGCCTCACCCCATTTGATTTTGGAGGGATCTCGCCTATGAGGGGAAGGAAACAGGACCAAGTTGAGTGACATGAGGTACCATGCACCCAAGGTGGTCACGCTATCCCAGGTGCCTCCCCAAAGCACTTTTTCCTGCTCCACCTTCTGCACTTACTCCTGGAAGATGGTTATGGGATTTCCATTGATGACAAGCTTCCAGTTCTCAGCCTTGACTGTGCCATAGAATTTGCCATGGGTGGAATCATACTAGACCATGGGTGGAACATGTAGACCATGTAGTTGAGGTCAATGAAGGGGTCATTGATGGCCACGATATCCGCTTTGCCAGAGTTGAAAGCAGCCCTGACGACCAGGCGCCCAATACGACCAAATCTGTTTATTCCGACCTTCACTTTCACCATGGTGCCTCAGGGATGCGGCTGGCGCTGCACTAGAAGAAGGGACTGTCTGACGAATGGGAGGACCAGAGAGCCTGGGTTACAGTTCTAACAAATCAATTGTAAAAAGACTAATGCCTAAGTTGTACGTTAACTCTAATAATTCTGGAAAACAAGTGCATACAGACATTTGAGTTATAAAACAAAATAACATTCTGGAAGTATTTCAGTTAAATCATTTGTTTACATTTCTCACAAATTATAATGGTATTTTGGAGGTTTTAACATACTATAAACATTTTTTTTGTGAGGATATTGTTAAAAGTCAAGATACTGTTAACTCATAGTGTAACTTTAAAAACTTCTCCAAGGCAGAATTCATTGTAGTAGTTTAGTAAAATGTTAATAAAGAATACTACTAAGATAATTTTTGCCTCTGTTTGTATTATGTGTAATGTGTATTTGATGTTAAATTCTATTATTCATATGTAAATTCAACCAGTAGGTGGCAACAAATTATATCTGAATTTATTTTTAACTAAATTTTCAAGAAAAATAATATAAATTGTAAACAAGATACATTTGATTTTTTTCTACAGACATTTTATTCTCATTGACTTATTTTCTGCTTTTTTTTTTTTTTTTTTAATTGTTGGGAATTCATTGAGGGTATAAGAAACCAGGTTACACTGATTGCATTTGTTAGGTAAAGACCCTCTTACAATCGTGTCTTGCCCCCAAAAGGCGTGGCACCCACCAAGACCCCACTCCCCTCCGTCCTTCCCTAAAAATATGGAACACTTCACGAATTTGTGTGTCAACCTTGCGCAGGGGCCATGCTAATCTTCTCTGTTTCATTCCAATTTTAGTATATGTGCTGCCAGCGCGAGCACAGTTTATGCTTTTCAATTTGAAAAATTTTGTTTTCATATGATATACGCAGTTCATTTTAAAGTTGTGATTGATTTTTGATAATTGGATGATTAGTTTGCAGTTCTATTTATAAAACTGAGTGATGATATAGTTACTTAGTTTATTAACCTGGTGGCTACAAAGACTCAAACATGGAGTTGAAAAATGTTTGTTTTTATTTCAAGTATAATAATTATCTGATTAATAAGTAGTGTTATTTAAGTTAATGAAAATAAACTTGTATATTTTAAAACCAGAAATATGATGGTACTCTGATAGAAAAAATTGGGCAGGGCGGTGCCAGTAGCTCAGTGGGTAGGGCGTTGGCCACATATACTCAGGCTGGTGGGTTTAGACCTCAAGTAGCCCAGCTAAAACAACGACAACTACAATAAAAAAAATAGCCAGGCATTGTGGTGGGTGCCTGTTGTCCCAGCTACTTGAGAGGCTGCGGCAAGTGAATAGCTTAAGTCTGAGAGGTGGAGGTTGCTGTGAGCTGTGATGTCACAGTACTCTATCCAGTGTGACAGCTTGAGATTCCATCTAAAAAAAAAAAAAGAAAAAAGAAAAATTTAGGGCCAATCGGTGTATACTTATGTATTATTATATTATGAATGCACTAGATTCATTGATATTTATATTACCTACACAGCATTACATTAGAAAGTTTGGTGAATGATGAAGCTTTTAATAACTATCTTTAAAAGCTACATGGGCGAGGTGGCTCACGCCTGAAATCCCAGCACTCTGGGAGGCTGAGGCAGGTGGATCGCCTGAGCTTATGAGACCAGCTTGAGCCAGAGTGAAATAGCTGGGTGTTGTGGCGGGTACCTGTAGTCCCAGCTACTCGTGAGGCTGAGGCAGGAGGATCACTTGAACCCAGCAGTTTGAGGTTGCTGTGAGGTAGGACGCCATGCCACTCTAGCATGGGCAACAAAAAAGTCTCAAAAAAAAAAAAGCCACAGATCATTACCAGATACTGTGATGTGGGTGTGCCTGTGTTTTCTTTTCTCTCTCTCTCTCTCTCTCTCTCTCTCTCTCTGCCTTTATGTCTCCCCGTCCCTCCCACCCCACAAAACAGACTGACAGGATCACACTGGAAAGGAAGTAGGAGAGGAGATTGGGACTTAGGGCTTGTTTTTAGGAGTTAACTTAGCTATTTGAGGGGTAATATTAGCAACGGTTAATCCTGAGAAGAGGGAGTAAGAGTGTTGATTATAATGCTCTTTGTTTTCTAAAGTGGGAATAAACATATTTGTAATAATACTCTTTGTTCACTAATGTATCTTTTTTTCAAAAATTTTATTTATTTAGAGACAGTCTCTCTCTGTTGCCCCGCGTGGAGTGCTGTGGTGTCATCATAGTTCACAACAGCCTCAGTCTTTGGGGCTCAAGCCGTCTTGCCTCAGCCTCCTGAGTAGCTGGGACTATAGCATTCACCACCACATGGGGATAGTTTTTCTAATTTTTAGTAGAGATGGGGTTTTGCTCTTACTCAGTCTGGTCTTGAACTTCTGAGCTCAAGGGATCCTACCACTTTGGCTTCTCAGAGTGCTAGGATTACGTGTGTGAGCCACTGCACCTGGCCTTTTATTTTTTTAGTTTTATTTATTTATTTTTTTGTAGAGACAGAGTCTCACTTTATCGCCCTCAGTAGAGTGCTGTGGCATCACACAGCTCACAGCAACCTCCAAATCCTGGGCTTAGGTGATTTTTTTGCCTCAGCCTCCCAAGTAGCTGGGACTACAGGCACCTGCCACAACACTGGGCTATTTTTCTGTTTTGCAGTTCGGCCAAGGCTGGGTTTGAACCCACCACCCTTGGTATATGGGGCCGGCACCCTACTCAATGAGCCAGAGGCGCCGCCCGGGCCTTTTATTTTTATTTGTATTTTTTTATTATGTTTTGAATTGAGAACATTATGTACAATTTAACATAATTTTGAGACGAGCAAGTAATGATTACTAAATGTTAATTCTCACTTCAGATTATAAACTTTTAAAGATATTTCTATATTTTGCATATTGTTTATACAGACTACCTGTCATTATTTAATATATATATATTTTTTTGTAGAGACAGAGTCTCTTTATCGCCGTTGGTGGAGTGCCATGGCATCACACAGCTCACAGCAACCTCCAACTCCTGGGCTTAGGTGATTCTCTTGCCTCAGCCTCCCTAGTAGCTGGGACTACAGGTCCCCGCCACACTCCTGGCTATTTTTTGTTTTGCAGTTCGCAGGGCCCGGGCTTGAACCCGCCACCGTCAGTATATGGGGCCGGCGCCCTACTCACTAAGCCACAGGCGCCGCCCTATTTAGTATTTGTTACTAACACATTTCGGGATATCATCTAATCTGATCTCTTAACACTTTCAGGTCTTTTTGTTTCTTAATTTTATTAACAACACTTATGTGAATATGTTTTGTACAGTTGTTTTGAGAGGAGGGAGAGTACTTTTTTTGGATATAGAAGTCTGTTTGGAGTCTGAAGATATGAGCAGTGCTGTAGTTTTTATTATTTATTTTCAGAGTATCTTTTAGAAAGCGTATTAGCTTACAGTTTTGTTGTTTGCATATATGTACCCATTTTGCTTCATCTCCACCAACTTTTGGCTTTATTTTCACATAGTTTTGTTGGGTAGACAAATGCAGGTGGCCATCAAGAATGTAGATATTTCCCCATGTTGATGATGATTTTTTTTTTTTTGAGCCAGAGTCTCAAGCTATTGCCCTGTGTAGAGTGTTGTGGTGTCACAGCTCACAGCAAACTCAAACTCAAACTCTTGGGCTTAAGTGATTCTCTTGCCTCAGCCTCCCAAGTAGCTGGGACTACAGGTGCTCGCTACAATGCCCGGTTATTTTTTGGTTGTAGTTGTCATTTTTGTTTGGCAGGCTTGGACTGGTTTGAACCCGCTAGCTCCGGTGTGTTTGGCTGGCGCCTTAGCTACTAAGCTGTGGGCGCCCAGCCCACGTTGACGATACGTTGTTTGCATGCTTTAGAATATTGCCTTTTATCAGTTGCCCTTGTTTTGTTGGTCCTGGGCTTTTGCCTGCCTGGGGCCCTTCATGCTGTTGGTTTTCCCAGCTCTTTGGTTGCTTCCTGTTCTGCTATCACCTTTGATGTCATGTCTTGGAGACTTGTACAGTCTCCATATACAGTCCCTCAAGTATCTGACTCTTCCTCTGTAGCATTAATGCAACTTCCCATATGCTTTTTGTGCTGTTTCATCTATTCCCTACCAGACTTAAGTTCTTTGAGGCTAGGGTCTCTGTGTGCTTTATGTGAACATCTCAAAAATTAGAATCTAGTATAATGCTTGGAATGTTGTATGCATATAATTAGTTTTGAATGAGTGAACTTTGCAGAGGTTAAAGTTTTATATGTCAGCATATTTAACTTTTTTCTATTTATCTCCTTTGTATCTTTTCTGTAGTGAATTTTCTTCCTTTCCTCTTCTCTTCTTCTCTAAAGCTACTATATGCTTTTAGGGTCAAGATTTTGTTTCTATGGATTATTCTTTAATAATTCTTTGTCACATCTGGAAATTATTGTAGAATGTTGTGTGAACTGTGATCCAAAGTAATTGCACAACAGCCATAGCCTTTAGTACATACATTACAGATTGAATGCTTTTTTAAATTGTTATTTATGGTGGTTATAAAGACTTAACATTTAAATCTGACTATAGAAATAATGTTTTATTCTACTTATTAATGTCTTCTCTGTTTAGAAATATTTAATTCAGTTTTTTTGTTGAGACAGAGTCTCAGTGTGTCGCCCTCGGTAGAGTGCTGTGGCGTCACAGCTCACAGCAACCTCAAACTCTTGGGCTTAAGCGATTCTCTTGCCTCAGCCTCCCAAGTAGCTGGGACTACAGGCGCCCTCTACAATGCCCAGCTATTTTTTGGTTGTAGTTGTCGTTGTTTGTCAGGCCTGGACTGGGTTCAAACCCACCAGCTCCATTGTGTGTGGCTGGCGCTCTAGCCGCTTGAGCTACAGGCGCCAGGCCAGAAATATTTAATTTTAAACTCTAATACATTTTTAAAATCTAGTAGCATGATATATAATTAATTGTTATATATTTAATAGTATTTAATAATTATGTTTCATTTATTTAGGATGTTTGTCAAACTTGTGAATTTACTATGACAAAGTCAAATTATAGAAAATATTCCATGTGGTATCTATCTAGTATTTAATTTTTAATTTATAGTATTGTCATCTTTATATTTTATTTTTATTTATTTATTTACTTTTTTGAGACAGAGCCTCAAGCTATTGCCCTGGGTAGAGTGCTGTGCCATCACAGTGCACAGCAACCTCCAACTTCTGGGCTCAAGCGATTCTCTTGCCTCAGTCTCCCAAGTAGCTGGAACTGCAGGCGCCTGCCACAGTGCCTGGCTATTTTTTGGTTGCAGCTGTCATTGTTTGGCGGGATTCAAACCTGCCAGCTCAGGTATATGTGGTTGGCCCCTTAGCCGCTTGAGCCACAGGCGCTGAGCCCATCTTTTATATTTTAAAGTGCACTCTGGCTCACGTCTGTAATCCCAGCACTCTGGGAGGCCCAGATGAGAGGATTGCTTGAGCTCAGGAGTTAGAGACCAGCCTTCAGCAAGAGCGAGAGACCTTGTCTCTATTAAAAATATAAAAACTAGCCGGGCATTGTGGTGGACACCTGT
Source organism: Perodicticus potto (assembly GCA_963574655.1). Classification (NCBI taxonomy): domain Eukaryota; kingdom Metazoa; phylum Chordata; class Mammalia; order Primates; family Lorisidae; genus Perodicticus; species Perodicticus potto. The sequence continues at coordinate 5,379 of CAUYRH010164859.1, read as the reverse complement.
AGTCTTAGCTACTGGGAGCTGAGGCAAGAGGGTCTTTTGATTCCAAGAGTTTGTGGTTGCTGTGAGCTGTGACACCACAGCATTCTTCCAAGGTGACTGAGTGAGACCCTATCTCAGAAAAAAAAAGTTAATAGTAGTCAGTTTTTGCTACTGCTTTTTAATCTCAGTGTTGGTGGCAAAGATACATTTTAGAACTCTTCTTTTTTTTTGTAAGAGACAGAGTCTCACTCTATCGCCCTCGGTAGAGTGCTGTGGGGTCACAGCTCACAGCAACCTCCAACTCCTGGGCTTAGGCGATTCTCTTGCCTTAGCCTCCCAAGTAGCTGGGACTACAGGCGCCCGCCAAAGCGCCCGGCTAATTTTTGATGCAGTTCGGCCGGGGCCAGGTTTGAACCCGCCACCCTCGGTATATGGGGCTGGCGCCCTACTCGCTGAGCCACAGGCGCCTCTTACTATAAAATATGAATGTCCTTTTAATCCACCAAATTATTGAATTAATTAATTCTAGTAGTTCTGGATTAATTTGTAGGAAGAGTTGTATCAATATTAAAAATGAATATTTTTTCCCTCTGTAGTAAATTGTTACTACTACTACTCTCCACCAACCCTCACAACCGTTACAAAGATTTCTAGCTATGGAAGGAATAGAAATGGAGGCAAGAGTCATCCTCATTTTTTTTTTTTTGAGACAGAGTCTTAAGCTGTTGCCCTGGGCAGAGCGGCATCACAGCTCACAGCAACCTCAAACTCTTGGGCTGAAGCTATTCTCTTGTCTCAAGCCTCCCAAGTAGCTAGGACTACAGACACCCAGCACAATGCCTGGCTATTTTTTTGTGTGTGTGTTTTGCAACTGTCATTGTTAAGCTGGCCCGGGCAAGTTCGAACCTGCCATCCTTGGTGTACATGGCTGGCGCCCTACCCACTGAGCTACGGGCGCCACCATCATCCTTATTTTGTTACTAGTTTTAAAAGTATTATATTAAACTCCTAAACTACTACTTCTTTTTTTTTTTTTGGATACAGAGCCTCAAGCTGTCACCCTGGGTAGAGTGCTGTGGCATCACAGCTCACAGCAACCTCCAACTCCTGGGCTCAAGTGATTCTCTTGCCTCAGCCTCCCAAGTAGTTGGGACTACAGATGCCCGCCACAATGCCTGGTTATTTTTTGGTTGTAGTTGTCATTGTTGTTTGGCAGGCCAGGGCTGGATTTGAACCTGCCAGCTCTGGTGTATGTGGCTGGTGTTCTAGCCGCCTGAGCTATAGGCACTGAGCCAAAACTACTAAACTTCTTGATATAATTTCAAATTCTGATTAAAATAATACTTGAGGTTCAGCACCTATAGCTCAAGCAGCTAAGGCGCCAGCCACATACACCAGAGCTGGCGGGTTTGAATCCAGCCCGGACCTCCAAACAACAATGACAACTACAACCAAAAAAAAGCCGGATGTTGTGGCGGGCACCTGTAGTCCCAGCTACTTGGGAGGCTGAGGCAGGAGAATCAATCGCTTAAGCCCAGGAGTTGGAAGTTGCTCTGAGCTGTGATGCCATAGCACTCTACCCAGGGTGACAGCTTGAGGCTCTGTCTCAGTTAAAAAAAAAAGTACTTGAATCATGCGTGGGAAAGATTTTCCTACTTTAGGACACACAAGTCTCTGAATGTTTCTTTATTTTTATAAAAAAGTTGTAATGATTATAGTAGAGTAAGTTCTTTTTAATAATTACATGTTAAGCTTTTATGTGTAGTTGTAATATTTTTTGTGTGAATTTTCTTTTTTTTTTTTTTTGAGACAGAGCCTCGAGCTGTCACCCTGGATAGAGTGCTGTGGCATCACAGCTCACAGCAACCTCCAATTCCTGGGATCAAGCGAGTCTCTTGCCTCTGCCTCCCAAGTAGCTGGGACCACAGGCGCCCACCACAATGCCCGGCCATTTTTTTTTGGTTGCAGCTGTCATTGTTGTTTGGCGGGCCCAGGCTGGATTCGAACTCGCCAGCTCAGGTGTACTTGGCTGGTGCCTTAGCCTGTTGAACCACTGGTGCGGAGCCTGTGTGAATTTTCTTTAGTAAATACAATTTTTTAAAAAGTGACTCTTAATCATGACTATAGTGAAATCTTGACAGCAAAAAAGCTAGAAGTGTCTTTTTCCTAGATCCTCTGTGGTGTTAGTGCATGTACCTTAAGATAGGCATATTAATAACATTATAATTTATCATATTTATTTGATTTCAATATAAGACTTTTTTTTTTCTTGAGACAGAGTCTGAGTTTGTCACCCTGGGTAGAGTGCTGTGGCATTGTAGCTCACAGTAACCTGAAACTCTTGGGTTGAAGTGATTCTCTTGCCTCATGCTCCTGAGTAGTTGGGAGTATAGGTCCTGGTCACTAACACCTGGCTATTTTTTCTTTTAGAGACAGGATCTTTGTAAGAGTCTTGCTTTGTTGCTTTCGGTAGAGTGCTATGGTGTCACAGCTCACAGCAACCTCCAGCTCTTGGGCTTAGCCCATTCTCTTGCCTCAGCCTCCTGAGTAGCTGGGACTATAGGCATCCGCTACAACGCCCAGTTATTTTTTGTTGCAGTTTGGCCAGGCCTGGGTTCGAACCCACCACCATCAGTATATGGTGCCAGTGCCCTACTCACTGAGCCACAGGTGCCACCCTAGAGAGATAGGGTCTTGCTCTGGCTCTGGTCTTCAACTTGTGAATTCAGGCAATCCACCTGCCTTGGCCTCCCAGGGTGCTAGGATTACAGGTGTGAGCTACTGTACCTGGTCTCAGTATAAGACATTTTTATTTCTCTACTTTAAATTCCTTCTTTGGGCTCGGTGCCTGTGGCTCAATGGGCTAAGGCGCCAGCCACGTACACCTGAAGTGGCGGGTTCGAATCCATCCTGGGCCCACTAAACAACAATGACAGCTGCAAACAAAAAATGGCCGGGCGTTGTGGCAGGCGCCTGTAGTCCCAGCTACTTGGGAGGCGGAGGCAAGAGACTCACTTGAGCCCAGGAATTAAAGGTTGCTGTGAGCTGTGATGCCACAGCACTCTATCCAGGGTGACAGCTTGAGGCTCTGTCTCAAAAAACAAAAAAGGTAAATTCCTTCTTTGGTGCCTGAGCATGTATGGTATTAAGTACTGGAGAATACAAAAATACTTGTGGGAAATTTTTTAAAAAACTCCATGGTATACACAGACAAAAAGATCACCAAATCTGGAGGAGCTCAGCTCTATTTTATTTATTTATTTATTTATTTATTTATTTATTTATTTATTTATTTATTTTTTTGGGAGACAAAATATCATTGTTGCCCAGGCTTGATTGCTATGGCCTCAGCCTGGCTCACCGCAGCCTCAAACTCATGGGTTCCAGTGATCCTCCTGCTTCAGTCTCCTGAGCAGCTGGGACTACAGGTGCCCACCACAGCATCCTGCTAAGTTTTCTATTTTTAGTAATTTGGGGTTTCATTTTGCTCAGGATGGCCTTGAACTACTGAGCTCAAGTGAGCCTCCCACATCAGCCTCCCAGAATGCCAGGATTGTAGGTATGAGCCATTGCACCTAGCCTCGGTTGTGTTTTGAATAGTATAGTGTTAACCCCATAAAACTGCAGTCCGATCAGGGTTTATATCAACCTGTACTGATGGTTTATTATTATCAGTTTTTACTTTTTATATTTTTTTGAGACAGAGTCTCACTATGTCGCCTTCAGTAGAGTGCAGTGATGTCACAGCTCACAGCAACCTCAAATTCTTGGGCTTAAACAATTATCTTGCCTCAACTTCCCAAGTAGCTGGGACTTACAGGCACCCACCACAACACCTAGCTATTTTTTGTTGCACTTGTTTAGCTGGCCTGGGCTGGATTTGAACTTGCCACCTTTGTTGTATGTGGCTGGTGCCATAACCACTGTGATACAGGCACTGAGCCTGGTGTTTTAGATTAATTCTTTTTCTGGTTAGTTTAGGTTATTTTTGATTTGAGGGCAGTTCTATGATGTCTTTCTATTATCTCCTCCATTTCCAAATGATGACACTGTGGTCTGTGTAGTAATTGCCATATGAGTTCTCATTTTTTCACAATAAGTAGGTTTGAGGAAGCTTGCCTCATAGAGTTTTTGATGGGTCTTGCTGTGTCATCCTGTTTGGTCTTGAATACCTGGCCTCAAGTAGTCCTTCCACCTCCGCCTCCTAAGTTGCTGGGAATGAATTGCTGAGATTGCACGTGTGACTGCTGTGCCCAGCTCTTGTAGAAGTTTTGAATTTCTTTTCTTGTGCCTCCTTTCCCATGGGGTTGTTTACAGAGTAGCTTATGAAAGCCTGCCTGACCCATTTTTGTGTTGAAGTCTTAAGTGTTAGGACTGGCAAAATCCTCCCTCTGCTGCCACATTGATTTTGAAAAATTTTAAATTTTCATAAAAGTATCTCTCTGTATTTCTGTAGATTAATCCATCTATCCTCTAACTGTATTCCTTGCTGAGCCATTTGAGTGTATGTTGAAGTTGTAATGTCACTGCTAAGTAATTCAACATGCATCTCTGAAGAACAAGGGCATTTTTTTTTTTTTTTTGCAGTTTTTGGCCGGGACTGGGTTTGAACCTGCCACCTCTGGCATATGGGGCCAGTGCCCCATTCCTTTGAGCCACAGGCGCTGCCCGGCTTTTTTTTTTTAACAATATAATACAGTAATTATCACAGAAAGTTTAACATCGGTACAAAACTGTCTCTTAGCATAGTGCATATTCAAATTTCCCAATTTTCCTAATGGATAAATATATGAATATAAGTCTATATGTCCGGATTCTCAGACACGTATTTATGTGAAAAAATAAATTTAGGATTACATGTTGCAATTAGTTGTCGTGTCTCTTAATTCTCTTTAATCTGAGGTAGTGGTTCTCAAATTATCTGTGGTGAAGGACCAGTTTTCTATTTCCAACCTGCTGTGAACTTCTAATTTTGTAAAATATTAATATAATACAAATTACTAAAAGAAAAAAATGAAAGGAGTAAGGACATTAAGAAAAGTATCATTTAATTAAATTCATTAACACTGTTGCCCTACAAACAGCCCTAACCTGAAACAATTCCTTGCCTAATTTTTTCTTCTAAGGCTATGAGAGTTTTATAAAATCCAGGCCATTTGTTTTACAGGTGTATTTAATTTGGATTTGTCTGATTGTTTTTTTTGTTTGTTTGTTTTTTGAGACAAAGCCTCAAGCTGTCACCTGGGTAGAGTGCTGTGACATCACAGCTCACAGCAACCTCCAATTCCTGGGCTCAAGCGAGTCTCCTGCCTCTGCCTCCCAAGTAGCTGGGACTACAGGCGCCCGCCACAACACCCGGCCATTTTTTGGTTGCAGCCCTCATTGTTCTTTGGCGGCCCT
>CAUYRH010164857.1:0-18091 GCA_963574655.1 Perodicticus potto | reverse complement strand
AAAATAACGTCTTCCAAAACATCCTAATAACATTTGTATTTTCACAGAATTTTTAATATTTCTTTCTTGCTTTTTTTTTTTTTTTTTTGAGACAGAGTCTCACTTTGTTGCCCTCAGTAGAGAGCTATGGCATCATAGCTCAAACTCTTGGGCTCAAATGATTCTCTTGCCTCAGCCTCCCAAGTAGCTAGGACTACAGGTGCGTGCCACAATGCTTGTCTATTTTTAGAGATGGATTCCTGCTCTTGGTTCAGGCTGGTCTTGAACCTGTGAGCTCAGGCAATCCACTTGCATCGCTTCCCAGAGTGCTAAAGAATTTTTAATATTTTAATTTTTCTTTCTGTACATGAGAAAAGGGGGTTTAATTACAGTTGCTAAGATTCTGGCTTTGAAAGAATGCAGGTTTGGTGGAGAATTGGGGAGAATATACTCTACTGGTTCTATTTATTTCATGGGTTACAGTCTGTTTTGTGATTTTTGTGTGTTTAAAAAGCCTCACTCTCTGCCTGATTTCCTTTCCCCTTATTTGACTTTAGGCAGGGGCACTGGGAGAAATCCAGTAGTAGTAATTACTATTGAGAAAATCTATTTAGAAACAGAGTTGCTGTGTCTGACAGTTTCTATTGATGTTGCTGCCTTGCAATTGCTGCCACCATGGAGTAATATAGACTGGATTGCTCCTAATCTTTGAGTCTTCTGTTAAGCCTCATTCTAAAACATGAATTTTGGCTTCAGTTGAGTCCTCAACACAATGAATGAATTGGAGGCCAACTAGAAGTAAAATAAAGATTGTCATGTTCACCTTATGGAAAAAGAAAAACTATACTATTTTTATTGTAATAGTATCAAGCACAAAATGAACTTTTCATTTATTTCTGTAGGTGTAAAGGCATGGTGTTAATTCCTCAGCTTCTTGTATAGCTGTCTTCCCATGATTTTCCTCATAGTACTTAAACTCTTTCTTTCCTGAATCGTGGGAGCTGAATATATATTCCTATTAAAATAATATGTTTGATAATTATTTTGAGTTACCATGCTATCCTCAAGGGAATGTGAAAGGAATGTGACTCAAAATTAGGTAATGTTCAGTTATCAAATATTAATACAGTGAGTATTCAAGAAATAGTAGGTGTTTTATGAAGCAATTTGAAGGAGAAAATAGAAGAAAGGAAATGCATACCTTAGCATGAAAATTCTACTTCAACCCTGTAAACTGTAATAAAGGTCAAAAACTGTGTGCACACCACTGCACAAATATTAGAATGGATATTACAAGAGAAAAAGAAAATTAATAATCTCCTTACAAAGGAATGAAATTCGGCTATATACATGAACCTACCTTAAAAACATGCTAAGTAAAATAAACCAGACAAAAAGAACAAATACTGCGTAATTCCACTTAAATAAAGGATCTAGAGTAGTCAAATTCATAGAGACAGAAAGTAGAATGGGCGTTGCCAGGGAATGGCAGGAGAGAAAAATGGGAGATATTATTTAATGTGTATAGAGTTTCTGTTTGGGAAGAAAACGAAATTCTGGACATAAATAGCAGTGAGGGAGACAAAACATTGTGAATGTACTGAATGCCACTGAATTATATCGTTAAAATGGTTAAAATGGTCAATTTTATGTTTACTTCAAGGGCAAAAAAACAGGTAAGAATAAAAATAAAATTTTTGTCCACAGGAACTAATGTGCACCCTCAGGTGACACTTAAAAACCAGAGAGTCATTTTCATTTTTAGGAAATATTTGGCAGACTCATAGATTCTCTCATTCCCAGCAATTTTAGGACTAACCACCAGGCACAGACAGCAAACCCTCGTACTGCAGAGTTATAATAATAACATATTAAGAGCAGCTTATTCTCACTACCTATTAACCCAGTAAAAGTCATGCAGAAATGTGGCCAGGGAGGAGCTACTGTGCCTCCCTCCTCTAAGCCTAATTCCTAGACTCCAGGAATCAGGGACCTTACAAATGGAGACCATTTGGTAAACAAGGTATTAGGCTAGCTCATGGAGAGGTAGGCTCCACTGTACACAGAAGAAGCTAGTTCCCAGAACAAGTAAATCTCAGAGAAAAAAGTTTTCAAATGATTTTTTAAGCTGGACTTGACCTTTTCATTTCCACCAATTCATTTTCTCTTCCAACCAAATACTCTCATTCGCAGGAAGTGTGGTTTGGTTTATAAAGCATTTTATTGGAAAAGACAGGAAGAAACTATTTCTCTGTTCTGACCATTTACCTTTTGTCCTGAGAATGTTATTATATTAACTATTTCAATGTACTTATCTCATTCTTTGCAATTCTTTATAGGCCGTAATCAGATTAGCTGACGGCCCAGGCTGAGCTTTAACGATCAAAAATACATTCTGCAGCCTTTCCAACTTTTATTGTGTTTACTAGTAAGGGTGTAGAGAGTTGTTAGCAAATCTCCTCACATCTTAATACAAGAAAGCTAATTCAATTAGCTGGGAATGAGAGAAACAAATATAACTTTTATGCAGACCCCTAAATATTCAAAACCTGCTTGACTCAAATACGTGCCTTTAAAGGGAGGGAGAGAGGACTCTATATATGAGAAGTTTCTAACTGCATGACTATTAATATATAATTCAATGGAGCATAAAACCAATTTGGGAAAGAAACAGGTGAGAGCGTAAATACCTTAATGGGCAAAGAGGAAATGCCTAAGGAATAGATAAAAGTTTATTGGATGTTCATATATCCTGTATCCTCACAAGCAGCCCACTGCCTACTGTCATGTAATTCACAAGAAAATGTAAAAGCTTATGAAAAATGTCTTAATTCTTTTGATTTTAATATATTTTTGTTATCTTTGATTTTTTTACTTTAAATTAGCATAACTAATTTTTTAAAATAACATGTTTGCGTGCAGATTATCATTTATAATCCATCTGTCATAGTAAAGGCTAAAATAAACTGTCTAATGAGAACGCAAACCAAAGGGTAAAGGGTCATTAGAAAACCTGAAATTAACAAAATGAAATTGTCATGAAAAATATTATATCACGAAAGCAATTACTGCTTTAATTCCTTTGTCATCTTGTTGGGTAGCTGCTATTCTGCCATACTCTCATTGAAAACCTTGAAATTATCATTTGTCTTTCCCCATAGTTAATGTTAATCTTCTGCTTTGAAATGCTTTTCCTTTATAAAGCTTTATGAGTTTTGTTTTTATTTTAGTGTGAAAATTATATGTATGCACTATTTATCCTGCCTTATTTGAAAATCCCAAAGAAATTTAAATTATACATTGACATCTAAGCAAGTGCTACAAATGAAGACTCTCTTTAAAGGAACTATATTATTCATCTAACGTACATTTATAATTACTACTAACTTGATTTCTCAAAAGACATAACTTCTTCATGATCATGTTTGTACTGCAGCAGAAAAAGTCTTTATTTGCCAAATCTACATTAGCTCAGTATGTTGAAAGATATCAAAATGTGTGTATTTTCAAGTCTCAATTTAGAAAACTTTACACCTTTATTTGATGCTCATTTCCCTTAAAATAAAAGGGACAAATTTACCTTTCTCAACAAATGAAAAAATCTTAAAAAGTATTTAAAGTTTGAGAAATGGTTAAAATGATTATTAGTGCATAATACTTAATATAGGTAAATAGGGTTTTCATTACAACTTTGTTGGATGTATTGATACAAATACACATTATGATTACATGACATAGTATCACATGGTACAACGCTTCCTGTATATATGTTCATAATAATTCTAAAAGGCAGAAACAAGATTTTAGAAGACAGATTGAAAAAATAGCACAGGTATTATTATGTTATAGAGATGTCCCAGGAATTTGTTAAGGGTTTTATTTCAAGCCACTAATGCCTTTTACATTATGACTGGGAGTAATGAACTTGCAATACCATGTAAGCTGATGGAGTTTTGTATACCCTTCTAAGAAGCTGTGTGTTCTGTTGCTTATGTCCCCTCATTTGTGTAGGAACTAGAAGGGCATTCATGTGTAGATGGTGCTCAAGTCAAAGCTTTGGTGACTCTTAGGTTTACTCATATCTGAGCATATCTAAAGTTTGGGTAGAAGTAGGCTTGTCAATTAGCCTTTTAGAAAACACATAGTAAGATGGGAAAACAGAGGCATACAGAAATGAGCTCAAGGCAACGAGAGATATTACAAGGAGGGGTTAATCTGCCGCTTAGATTGTGCTGTTTTTCAACCCCTTAGCCACTTGTTAAGTTCTAGCATAAGTTAACTGCAATCAGAGAACAAATAAAACATTGTAATTAAATTAGCCTAAGAAGTAGATGCATTATTTCAGCAGTTTTTTTTATTCTCCTGAAGAAATGAAATGAGTGGTGATTTCCTAAAGATTACATGGCATGTTGGGAGCTTTGCCAATGACAGGAGATGGTAGTCTCATCAGGCACTAATCCCACTGAATACCAGGCATTAACCAGCATGATGGAAGCATCCGCAGGCACCAGCCACTGACACATTGCCTTTGGCAGGCATGAACCGCAGCAGTAACTTCTGGAGGAAATGACAAAATTCTTGCTGCCTATTAGAGTCAACCAACAGGAAACCTCACTATATAGGGAACTAGACAACATTAATGGTAAGATGACCACTTCTGCCACCTTTTGGTCAAAGGGACACATGAGTCACTTTCTAGGTACTTCTGGAACCATTTTTAAATGTGGTTCTTTTTTCTTTGTTTTTGTTTTCTGAGACAGAGTCTCACTTTGCTGCCCTCGGTAGAGTGCTGTAGTGTCACAGCTCACAGCAACCTCAAACTCCTGGGTTCAAGCAATTCTCTTGTCTCAGCCTCCCAAATAGTTGGGACTACTGGTTATTTTTTTTTTTAATAATTTTATTAAATCATAATTGTGTACATTGGTGCAATCATAGGGCAGAATGTGCTTCATATACAATCAGAAACATTTTGATCGTACTGTGAGAGATAGCCCTCATAGCATTTTCTTAGACATGGAGTCCCCCTCTTGCTCAGGCTAGTCTCGAACATGAGAGACCAGCCTGAGTAAGAGTGGGACCTCAACCAACCTTGGCTCCCAGAGTTCTAGGGTTACAGGTGTGAGCCACCACACCCAGCCCCAATATTGTTCCTTTAATGCTGTGGATTTTCTACAAATGAATGGGGGCAGAGGCTGAGAACACTAATTCATGCCTACAATTTTGATCATATTTTTTAATGGCATTGTGACCTCGAAAACATACATTACATATATAAGTAATTTTAAATATACTCAATGCATGTGTTCTTGAGAAGTGTGTTATTACCTAATCTTTATAAATAAAATACGTTATTTTATTCATTTTAAAAGAGCAATGTATATCCATTTATTTGTTTTCTAGGCATATAATTTTATTTTAACAGAATATAAACACTATTTTTCATTCTCTTTCTATTCATTCATCAAACCACTTCATAAATATTTCTTGATTATATACTATTCATACATTTCAGGCACATACCACATACACCAATGATATATTGGTTTTTTGTATAAATATTTTAAAATAATCTTAAACCTGCAGGAAAGTTACTTTGTTTTCAATCCTTAACTGTGAGAGGGTAGTTTGCTAACTTGATGCCCTTATCACCCTCCCATCAACAGTTTAGTTTCTATTTCTACATAAGTGACATAGAGGAATGCCTTTGTGGCACTTAGGTCAGACGGTTAACGTTACTAAATATCCACTATCTAGTTTTCAGGTCCTAGTTCAATAAAAATTGTACCAATTTGTCCTTTATGACAAAAAGATCCAGTTCAGAATCAGATATTGCATTAGTTTATCACATATCTCTAGTCTTCTTCAGTCTGAAATAGTCCTTCAATCATCGACTTTCATCATCTTGACATTCTTGAAGATTATGGTCAGTTACTTTGTAGAATTTTCCTCGACTTGAGTTTGTCTGGTGTTTCCTTATAATTGAGTTCAAATTATCAAGAGATGCTGTGTTATTCTCAATGCTTCCTAATAGGAGGTGCATAATTTTGACTTGACTCATTGTTGACAAAGCTGACTTTGTTTACTTGCATAATATGTCACCTGCCAGGGAGTAGAAAATCTACTTTCCATTTCCAAACTAATAAGTATTTTAGGAAGTAGGTGCTTAGAGACTATATAAATGTTTTGTTTGGCATCAGATGTTAAATAAATGTAGTTATTCATTTAAACAGTCTGGGCTCATATTTCCTATTTTATTGAATAGACTAGTAGTCACTATTCTCAGTATTCATCTTAATCCCACATTTGGACATCAAGGACCTTTTTAACTTGTGTCCTTTTGAAATGTTCCCATTATTGTTTGTGAGCGCCTTTGTTTCCTGACACAAGATGATATTCTAGATTTGGTCACGCATTTTCCCAGCACTAGGTCTCAAATCATCCATTTTCCAATAGTCTTAATTTATTTTAGTGAAGATTGGTATTTAAATGTGGCTTTTTGCTCTTTCTGCCCCTCTTTCCCCCATATCTATCCATCTCTCTCTCCTCTTTCCCCCACCTTTCCCTCTCTTTCTCTTTCCCTCTCTCTCTTTCTCTCTCTCTCTCTCTCTCTGCCCCCTCTTCCTTAATGCTGCTCTGCAGCATCCCCCACCAATAAAGACCTTTCGTACAAAACAAAATAAATAAATAAATAAATAAAAGCCAAGATGTGGATGTGCCAAGAGCTCAATGCTATTGGGTGAGTTGCTGCTCCAAGTTTGTGTGTGTTGGTTGGGGGGCACATGCACATATATGTAGTATGTGTATATACATGTATACACACACACACACCAAATACCTCCATGTGTACACCCTCCCCGTCCTGTTCTTGCTCTCAAACCCCTGAAAGCTATGTCTCCTATGTCCCCTATGTGGATTGCATCCTCCCTCTGCTAGGGCTCTGATTCCTGTTCTGGGAAGCACATACACATGGAGGCCCCTATTACCCCAGTTGGGTTTTGAAACCCCACACTGGGCCACCTGCCCTCACACCATGTGGGCTCCAGCACCCCACTGCAGACTGTTCACATATTGTGGCTGTCATTCTCACTCTGCTCAGAACCCGGTCCCCCATGTCACTTCCCTTCACATGGATATCCTCATCAACTTGCTTGAGCAAGTTTCTAGCTCCTCATGCCAGAAAACCCCTCTTCATTATGCTAGCTTTCCAAAATCCACTCAGTAGGTTTAGAACTGAATTGAAAAGGAAAATAAGAGGAGGGAAAGGAGAAATGGATGACAGGGTGAAGGCAAAGGGAAAAGTCTTTCATTCACTTTAACTATTCAATTGTATCTGTGAGTCTACAGAAAATGTTCAAATGGTAACAACACCTAGAGAGCTAAAGAAGTGGAAACTAGAGTGGCAATAATGTCACTAGCAATCAGAATACTGTAGTAGCCACAAATGATGTGGATCATACTATTGCTGCTCTTCCTTTTCTGTGATTTGCTTCCAGTAAAAAATGGAGGAAATGATCATCAATTAATTAATTCCATATTCATAGACTTGATTCCTTTTTACAATCATCTATAACATTTTGAAACAAAGATTTGATTTTGTTAATCAAAGTAAGGGAGTTTCCAACAGACAGGACAGTGAAAAGAGAGGGAGCTATGAGATGAAAATAAGACTATCCAGTGCTGAAAATAGGAGTTTGACCCATGGGCCCTCCATAAGGTGGAGGAGTAGCACCTGAGACTCCACAGTAGTGATACATCCTCAAAGGAGAAGAAAATGTCTTAGTTGGATCTTTGCCTCTGAATCCATATTTTGGTGCTTGATATTTCTATTGTTCTAATCACCACGTCTAATCTCATAAACAAATATTGCCCCAAACACAAGAAAAACAGCTGAAATAAGAAAACATTAGCAGAAACAATACACAAATGATTTAAGCACTCCCTGCCAGGGACTTCACATATTGGAATCATCAGATGAAGAATTTAAAATAGTTTTGTTTTAAAAGTTTGAAAACTTAAACACTGGAAAAAATGAGTGAGCAATAAGAGACTATTAAATAATGTTAAGTCAATATTTAAAAAAAAATTAAAATGGAGCTTTTAAATTTAAAAGTTATTAAGTTATCAACTCGAGGTTATATAAAAGAGCTAAAATGTAGTCATCAGTGACACTGACTACTTTTTTCTTTAATCACAAGTCCCACATTTATAGCCAATATCTCCAACTCTTAGCTAAAAGATAATTGCAAATTTTATGAATTATCAGAGGGTAAATAAGAACCAGTAATAGACTTTTTCTATAGGCCTAATATTACACAAGCATAATATAAACATGAAATTTAGTTATATATGTAAAAAGTGGTGATTTTTAGTTCATATAGATAATGAAAGCATTGTTTAAAATTGGAATATGCAGCATACTTCATTGGATTGCACCTCATTTTATTGTACTACATAGATTTTGAAATTTGCAAATGGAAAGTATGCGGCAGCTTGGCATCCAGCACGTGCATCTATGCCATTTTTTCAACTATATATGTTCACTTCTGGTGTCTAGATCCCATTCTGGCAATTCTCACAATACTTCAAACTTTTTCATTATTATTACCTGATTTAGTAAACTTTAATCAGTTCGATGATATTACTGTTGAAAGTGCTTTGGGGTGCCACAAACAAAGCCCACATAAAATAGCAAACTTAGTTGAGAAATAGTGTATGTACTCTGACTACTTCACCAACACGCCAAATTCTCCCTCTCTTCAGCCCTCCCTATTCCTTGATATGTCACTAATTGAAGTTAGGGCATTTATTAACCCTAGAATGACCCTCAAAAGGTTCAAATGAAAGACAGTCACATACTTCTCACTGCAAATCATAACTAAAAATAATCAAGGTTAGAGAAGAGGGAAAGTCTAAAGCAGTGGTTCTCAACCTTCCTGATGCTGCGATCCTTTAATGCAGTTCCTCATGTTGTGGTGACCCCCAACCATAAAAATATTTTCGTTGTTACTTCATAACTGTAATTTTGCTACTGTTATGAATCGTAATGTAAATGGCTGATATGCAGGATGGTCTTAGGCGACCCCTGTGAAAGTGTCATTCGACCCCCAAATGGGTCGCAACCCACAGGTTGAGAATTGCTGGTCTAAAGCCAAGATAGGCCAACAGTTGGGCCTCTTGTGCCAAACAGCCAAATTGTGAATTCAAAGGAAAAGTTCTTGAAGGAAATTAAAAGTGCTACTTCAGTGAACCTACAAATAATAAGAAAGTGAAACAGGCTTTTTGCTGATTTGGAGAAAATTTTGAGTGGTCTGGATAGAAGATCAAATAAACTCAATATTCCCTTAAGCCAACGCCTTAACTCTTCAATTCTATGAAGGCTGACAAAGGTGAGGAAGATGTAGAAGAAAGGTTTGAAACTAGCCAAGGTTAGTTCATGGGGTTTAAAGACGAAAGTCATTTCCATAACATAAAAGTGCAAGGTGAAGCAGCTAGTTACTCTAATCTAGTTAAGATCATTAATGAAGGTGGCTACACTAGTAGATTTTCAGTGCAGATGACACAGCCTTATATTGGAAAAAGATACTATCTAAGGCTTCATAGAGAGAAGTTAGTGCCCAGCTTTAAAGCTTCAATTAGTAGGCTGACAATAGGCTGACTCTATTGTTTGTAGCTAATGCTGCTGGTGACTTTAAGTTGAGACCAGTGCTCATGCATCATTTCTTTCTTTCTTTTCTTTTCTTTTTTTTTTTTTTTTTTTTTTGTGACAAAGGCTCACTTTCTTGCCCCCGGTAGAGTGCTGTGGCATCATGGTTCACAGTAACCTCAAACTCTTGGGCTCAAGAGATCCTCTTGCCTCAGACTCCCAAGTAGCTCGGACTATAGGTGCACACCACAACACCTGGCAATATTTTTATAGAGACAGGGTCTTGCTCTTTCTCAGGCTGGTCTTGAACTCATGAACTCAAGCAATCCACCTATCTCGGCCGCCCAGAGTGCTAGGATTGCAGGAGCAAGCCATTGTGCCCGGCCTTTCATGTATCATTTCTAAAACTCTATGATAATTAAGAATTATGGTAAATCTACTCTGTCTGTGCTCTGTAAATGAAAAAACAAAGCCTGGATGAAAGCTTATCTGTTTAGAGCATGGTTTACTCAATTTTAAGCCCACTTTTGAGACCTGTTCGGGAAAAAGAAAAAAGATTCCTTTCAAAATACTGCTCATTGACAATGTGCCCTATCATCCAAGAGCACTGATGGAAATGCACAATGTTGATAGATTAATGTTGTTTTCATTCTTGCTAACACAACATCCATTCCTTAGCCATGGATCAGTAATAATTCTGATGTTCAACTCATATTATTTAAGGTACACATTTTATAATGCTATTGCTGCCATCAGTAGTGATTCCTCTGATGGATCTGGGAAAAGTAAATTAAAAATCTCCTGGAAAATACTTACCATTCTAGATACCATCAAGGACATTCATCATTTGTGGGAAGAGATCAAAATAGCTACTTTAACAGGAGTTCTTAAAAAGTTGATTTTAATGTTGACTTTGAGGGATTCAAGACTTCAGTGGAGGAATTAACTGCAAATGTGGTGGAAATAGCAAGAGAACTAGAATTAGAAGCCTGAGGATGTGACTGAATTGCCAAAACCTCATGATCAAACTTAAGTGGATAAGGAATTGCTTCTTATGGACAAACAAAGAAATTGGTTCCTTGCGATAGAATCTGCTTCTGATGAAAATGTTGTGAACATTGTTGAAATGGCAGTGAAAGAATTAGACATAAACTTACTTAATAAAGCAGTAGAAGTGTGTGAGAGGATTGATCTCAATTTTGAAAATAGTTCTACTCTGGATAAAATGCTATCAAACAGTATAGCATGCTACAGAGAAATATTTTGTGAGTCAATAGATATGGTAAATTTCATTGTTGTTTCATTTTTAGAAATTTCCCCACCTCCATTGATCTTCAACAACCACCACCCTGATCAGTAAGTGCCATCAACATGGGGCAAGACTTTCCACCAGAAAAAAGATTATAACTCACCAAAGGTTTGGATAATTATTGGCATTGTTTTAACAGTAAAGTACATATTTTTAAATTAAAGTGTGTTCATTGTTTTTTCAGACAATGCCTATCACATACCTAATATACTCTAGTGTAAACACAACTTTTATGCGCACTGAGAAGTCAAAACATTCATGTGACTCACTTGACTGCAATATTCACTTTCCTGCATTGGTCTGGAACTGAACCTGCAATATCACTGAGGAATGTCTGTACATAAGTGCAATTTCTGATATTAATTTATAGAAGAAAAAAAATCATATGATTAGCTCAAAAAGCTTTTCATACAATTCAATATCATTCATTATTTAAAAAATTTGGAGACAGCTAGGAATAGAAAGGAATTTCCTTGAACTGATGTATTATGCAGGTTTAACTAACACCAGCTAGTTAAACCGAAGCAGGTCCCCAGTTTAACGTTATTGTTTTGGTGCTGGTCTTCACTCAAGTCATAATTTACTGTGGAAAGCTCTCCTTCAAGCAGATAGATGCTGTGGCCCACCTCCTATAACTGCCTTAAAGAATAAACAGCATTTTTCCCCCAGATGTTCTGAGTGTTGTCTCTGCAAATCCTTGAGTAGTCAGCCCCTTTGGGGACTTTCTCAGCTGAAGAAAAATTCCTTGCCCAAGATCATGACCCATGTCTATGGCAGCCTCCATCCAATGACTGATTGACATGTTGGTGGTATAAGGGCTCAGAGAGCTCTGAAAGATCGAACATCCTGGTGACTTCGGCTTCCAGTGTTATAGTCAGAGGAAAGCACTCTGGAGGACATTATATGGTGATTCATGACTGGAAGTCATGGTTTTTACCTGGAAGCTCTGTACTTGACATTTCTCCACCACTGATTGGTCCAAACTGCATAATAGGGCCCCATCACAACCATAAGAAAGGTTGAGAAATGTCCTTTTTCCTTTGCACCACAGAAGAGGAAATAAGGTTAGGGAGCATCATCCTATTTTCTGCCACAAATAATATCTGTGCAAATTAACCAGCCAACATTGTTTTTAATGATAAAATAATGGCAGGACTTCCTTTCATTTAGAAAAAACACAGATACCCACCATAACTGATTTAATACAAAATTTTATATAAGAACAAGGAGTACCATAAAACAAGTATTTAGGATTAACAAGATTTAAGAACATATGGATTGGAAATGAAGTGAGAAAACTAAAAATTATAGCAGGTGATCTGATGATTGTTTGAATAAAACATACCAAAAATCAAATAATATATCTTTTTAGAATTAAACACGATTATGCATATGATCAACAAACAAAAAGTCATGCATGACAAGTAGTTACAAAATTTTAAAATGTACTATTTATGTTAACACCCTGAAATATAAGATACATGGTAATAAGTCTACCAAAAGATGGCTGAATTTTTTGAGCATTCTTTCAGTTTCAAGAAAACAAAGAAGACAGTGAATGAATATAGCCCATGGATTGTACAGATGTCGATTTTCCCTCAAATTGCTCTACATATTCAAAGGGAAGCTTTAAATATGTTTCACGAAGAAGATTGTCAAATTTATAAGCAGGAGCAAAGGCCAGAGAATTACAAAATTTACCACATAGTTTTAAAACAAACATGACTCATTGGTGTATGCTTTTAGGCGTGGAGACAGTATGGTGTTTGTAAAGTTGCAGACAGGTTGCTTTTTGAAGCATAATGCAGATTACAGATATACTAGCAAGTGAGTTTCTGAGAATGTGTGTGTGTGTGTGTATAGCAAAATAGTACAGGGACCAAGAAGGATTTGCAGAGAACAGATGGTCTTTTAAATTAATGCAATAATTGATGCTTCATATAAGAAACAAAACAGTATCTGCCTCACATTCTACACAAAAATATTTAGATGAGTACATCTTAAATATTAAAGTAAAACTTAAAACATTTAGAAGAAAATACAGAAGAATTATTGAGATAAGAATTCCAGGGTGAAGAAGAATTTTTTGACCATACCAAAAATAAAAACACTACAAAGGAAGAGATGGATGAGTTTTAATATATTGAAATTAAGAAATTTTCCCTATTGAAATATATCATAAATAAAGTAAAAAGAGAAACTGGGAGGGTTCAATATTTATAACACTTACATAATCAAAGTAGTGAAATTGCTCAGTCTCTTGTCTCTCTCAAGAAGTAAAATTCAAAATATTAGAAAAATGGCCAAATATATAAAATCCATAGAAGATACTTTTACTTAATTTACAAAACAGGTATTTTAACAAAAATGAAAACAAAAATAATGTGCTTAAGTGCATTAGGGAACTTAAAATATCATACAATTGGATACTTTTTCTTCCATTCTTGAGATACTTTGCTAAGAAGAATATTTTACAGTTCCATCCATGTAAACATGTAAGAGGCAAAGTGTCCATCTTTCTTTAAGGCTGCATAATATTCCATGGTGTACAGTATCCAATGTACTCAGTCTTACTATGAAACCAATTTATAGCTTTCTTAGGAAAGGTATAACCCACTTATAGCCAAAGAAGGGGATAGGGGAGAGGGAGGGGATGGGAGGTGGGGAGGATGGACGGAGGGAAAGTAATTGGTGGGACTACACGTACCGTGCATCTTACAAGGGTACATGTGAAATTTACTAGGTGTAGAATATAAATGTCTTAACACAATAACTAAGAAAATGCCATGAAGGCTATGTTAACCAGTTCGATGAAAACATTTCAAATTGTATATAAAACCAGCATATTGTACTCCATGATTGCATTAATGTACACAGCTATGATTTAATAAAAAGAAAAAGAATATCACACAATTCCATGGTTTATTAAGTTATCAAATATTCATGGGCTTTCCATGAAATATGGGCTTTCCATATTGTCTCCTCCGAAGGGTCCTCCATTCCCCTTGGAACTCACACATGGACTGAGATTAATCTTCGGAGCAGACAACTAACCTGTTGCCCTAGGCACAGTGTTCTCTCCTATTCTGGTTAGTGCAGACAGCTTCAAAGGTTCTGAAGGGTGTCCAACCTAATTTTTTTTCCTCTGCCATACCTTGGAAAAATAAGAGTTATCTTGGGCCTCACATTAAATACACAGACACTAACTATAGCCGGTCACCAGAAAAAAAGGTCTGTGTATACTTCTCATGAAGCAAAACAGGACTCCCCAAATCAACATGTAGCCTGAAGGCCACAGGTTGGACGCCTATAGTAGAGGCTTCTCCTGCATTAACTGGATAATATTTGTCAGTCTTCTGCCTTCAGGAGAAATGAGCATCTGGGATGCAGAGAATGGAGAAACTTTTCTTCTAACACATTAGAAACTGTTGTGTGATTTTACTACTCCAGTTATAAAAGGTAAGAATTGTTTCCCCTGTATATGTCTTCTCATATTTATGTCTCTCTTTTTTTGTAACGTTTCTGCCCTTTGTGCTTTCTAGCCAGTATAAGTCTCTAAGAGATTATTATTTTAGGGAATTATGATACCACATAACCTCCACTCTAGGTTTTAGTAAATGCTAACAAGAGTTCTTTCAGGATCAAAATGGGCATTAGAGACAAAGAGCCCCAAACGGTTTTGAGTGTATGAATAGCGTAGTAAGTAAGGCAGGAAGTAGTGAGAAGTACATGTGCACCTGAGTGTGTGAAGAGGGAGCAGAAGGGCTGCTGCTATTTTCACTGGACTCAATTATTTGAAGGAGATAATTCAAGGCAGCTCTTTTGCTGCCTTTTTAGGAATGATGCTCCTAAGATGACGCACGTGATAAAATGACTCCTATTTCATTTAATTGTTTCGATAGTGTAGAGTCACAGCCAATAAGTTTCAACTTAATGCTGAAAACATCAGGAGGTTGGTAAATTTTATTTTATTTTATTTTATTTTTTTTGAGACAGAGCCTCAAGCTGTCATTCTGGATAGAGTGCTGTGGCATCACAGCTCACAGCAACCTCCAATTCCTGGGCTCAAGCAAGTCTCCTGCCTCCGCCTCCCAAGTAGCTGGGACTACAGGCGCCCACCACAACGCCCAGCCATTTTTTGGTTGCAGTTGTCATTGTTTGGCGGGCCTGGGTTGGATTCGAACCCGCCAGCTCAGGTGTATGTGGCTGGCGCCTTAGCCCATTGAGCCACAGGCGCCGAGCCGAGGTTGGTAAATTTTAAAGAAAATTCTTCTGTGCAATTTTTTTTCCTTTGCTCTGCCATGTCAGCACTCTTGCTTTCTTGTCCTTAGGTACTTAACATGGAATTATTTGAAGTATTTAATTTTAACCTCCTTTCTTTCAATCTCATAATTGAAATTATTTTACTCTTATAAAAACTATCTATTATACTTAGTTAAAAGGGATTATATGTTAAATGCGGACTGTAATTTAGAGAGGGGGAAATGGATGGATTGAATTAGGAAAGGAAGACTGATTGAGGTTTAAATTAAAAATGAAATACAAATTACATAAAAGTGATGCATTTTCTAGATCCTATACTTTATCTGAAGAGAGCTTTTAGTGTTCTGGCTACTTTTGTAATTGCTAAAAAAAATACAACCAGTTGGAGGCTTAAAAGTGTAGGCAGCCTTTTCAAATGTTTATTTCCCCAAACTACATTAATATCTACAAGATCTCTCTTGGATTGCTTTAGATAAATTTACTTCCAGGATGTTTATTTTGATTGCTTTAGATAAATTTACTTCCAAAATGTTTATTTGGGGTTCCCATATAATATTTCATAATCTAGACTACATTGTAATATGTATTTAAGTCGTCGGTTTTCCCAAACAAGATACCCATTAATAATATTGCAAGCATTCACTCACTGTATCCAACATATTCTTATCACAAGTGGCTATGACTTTATTTGCACCAAAGAAAAAAAAATTTCAGCTACAAATATATGGCAGATTGTATTTTGCTAAAACGAGTAGAATGTTGCTCCATTCCGATCAAGAGATGAAATTTATTTTCTCTCCCCCTTGAACTTAAAGCATGGGGAAAGGGGCTGACTTCATTAGCAGAGTAAAGTAAAAGTGATGCTGTGTGCTAGGCCATAAAAGGAGCTATGGATTCCTCAAGGCTCTCTTTCCCCTGAGATTCAAGTTTTGGGACCCGCGAACTGACATGTAAGAAGTCTAGCTACCCTGAAGCTACCGTGTTAGAGAGACCTGGAGAGAGGCCGCGTAGGTGTGGGTAGAGAAGCCGAAGGAGCCTCATGTGTTCCAGCACTTAAGCTGTTCAGTTTTTTTAAGCCAAGTCACTGGATATGTAAGTGGAGAAGCCTTCAGATGATTCCAGCTCTCAGCTTTTGTGCTGCCCCTGCCTAAACCGCAGATTTGTGAGCAAATTATGAATAAGTACTGTTTTCAGCCACTATATGTTGGAGTGGTTGATTATGCACAGTTTGATAACTAGAAAAAAATGATTGAACTACAAATACCTTAACCGATTGTTTGTATCTCAAAGACAAAGCTGCAAGAACAGTTTGGAAAACCAATGAGCCCCATTAGATACATCACTTCTGAAAGAAGGCCTCTCAGCTCGTTATGTGGGAAACTCGTGGAGCAATGAGGAGGAAGAAACTGGCACATATTGTCATACAAAACATGTCTCACTACTTTCTGCCCACATTGTATCTCAAATAGTTGTCATACTATGTGAAAAAGTTTATTTCAGTTTTTATTTGTAAACTGCAAAGTTAGTGCAGAACTGCATTCAACATTAAAACAGGGCTAAGTTACTATCTCTATTTTGTCAGGTAAGGAATACCAACTTCAGAGCAGTTCAATATTGTTAAGGGCACATCGAAGGGAGAGATAAGTCAAAGGGAATGTGTAAGGGTAAATCTTAGAAAGTAAAGCTCCTAGGACTTGTAAAGATTGTGAAGATTGTTCACAGAAGATGGAGGCAGCCTACGAAATTGAGATGGAGTGGCCATGTAAGTTCAAGGAAAACCACTATTATATGATGTCATGGAAGCCGGCAACTTAATACTGCTTCGATGTGGAGGTCACAAAAGTATCCATTGGATTTTGTCACCTTGACCTTCACCAGAGCAATTCCAGTGGAGTCTGGGGCTGTGTGTCAGAATGGAATTAATGGTACACAATTGGGGAGTGTAATGTGAGCAGTCTAACAAAGAAATCCCTTTGATTTCTAGGGTAGTTAGGTTGAAAATCTAGGAATGTCTGTCTTTGCCGTAATGTGTCCTTTTCCATGTGCTACTTTTACTTCAGATTTGAAAACGAGTAAAGAGAAGATAGTAAAAATATGTGAGAGGCAAACAGGGGAGTGAGAGAGAAAGGAAAGAGTACTGCTAATAATTTACAGGTTCTCAGAACATGAGCAGATGAAAAGCCGCTCTCCCCAAAATAGGAGCGCTGCTCCTTACTTTCTCTCCTCTCAAGCACTAAATACTCCACACTGCGCCTCTGCCTTTGTCAGCAGAGCGTTTACTTAATCTTCTTAAGCAAATTTAGCTGGGCAACCTCTTTTGAAGTTTATGTTAGTTCTTTCAATATTCAAGAAAAAAAGTTTTTTAAAGGCCAGCAATCCATATTAGACTGCATATATATATATATATATATACTTATTAAAAATCACAGAATGCTATTGTGTAGTTAATGGCTTCACGTGTGATTGCAGAATGCCAATTGCATTCTGTGACTATTTTAAAGCCAGGCTTTCTGCCAGCTCATGTCAAAATATATAAATCATTTTTGTATGAAACGTCGACAGGATTCAAACTTGATAGATTTAGGCATGTGTTTCTGATGGATTATTCAACCTAATCCTATTTAATCTAACTCCTATGTAGTGTTTGAATTTGATTACATAGTGATTTCTCGAATATATAATAACCATATAACTCTAAATGCCAACTCCACACAGTTCCAACTCCTTAGCATGGTATACAAAAGCCCCAAGGACCTTTCCAGTGTTATGTCCTGTCACTGTACATTTGACACTTTCCAGTGCTTGGAGTCCTTTATCTGCATCTCCAGTAGTAAAGTGCACTTTTCTTTTTTGCAACATGTGTCACGGAGCCTCACTCTTAAAACATCCTCCTGGGG
>CAUYRH010164855.1:0-30634 GCA_963574655.1 Perodicticus potto | reverse complement strand
ATCAATTGCCCCCACGAGTTTGACACCACAGCACTCTACCCCCCGGGGTGACAAGTTAGACACTGTCTCAAAAAAAAAAAAAAAAAAAAAAAAAAGAACTCTGAGAAAGTTACATACTATATTGCCTCTTTGGAGGTTCACAGTGTTCTTTAGCAAAATATAAAGACACTAAGAGTTCTAGGGTAACAAAACTAGTCCAATCCATAATTCCTACCCTCATAGGATAAAGGAAACTCTCCTTGCCAGTAACACCTACTAATATTCCACATAGTACAGATATGTTTTCTGCTACAGTTTTTGAAAAGTAGTAAGTTGTAAAACCAGATAAATAAATACATTTGGATTACATATTAAAGTGAGAGTTATGAACATGCACTGAATGACCACCAAATTAAAGAGGGTACTACAATATTAAACTTAAGTCTACAACAGAACAGAAAACTACACCAAAAGAATTTTAATGTCAATTTTCATGTGCATATTAAAGAAAATGGAGAAAGTATGGGATCATTCTGAGTATCATTATTATCTTAGCAGATACTAGCATTGATGGGATCCACAGACCACACCATCTTTGGTCATCATTCTCCCTTTAAGAGTAATAGATGAAGTACCACGGTATAGTCAGTCATTGTCCACTTCCCTGGGGATCAGGAAATGAATGTTCTATACTCCTCATAGACTGGTTGTGCAAACCTAAATGGCCTTTCTAAGGCCTAATCTCTTTATATCAATTATACAATATAATAACTAGGCTGAACTAGAGAGTCTCTAAAACCCCCTTTGGCTTTAAAATTACATGAAAGTATGTGCACAACTGAATACACTACAACTGAAAAATGTATCAAAACACTAAAGCTAAAAGGTGGTAACTTTTCATTCTTAAAATGCCTATTCTAATGCAGTACAGACTTGCCCATAATTATATCTGTGAAAAGACAACAAAATCTATTTTTGATCTCATCACATCTACATAAAACATATTTTGGTAAGCAAATTCCTTACTTTTGTAGCACATTTTCCTTCGTTTAAAATTTAGGACTGTAAAATTTTTTGATGAATTTACTGTCAAATTGAGCTGCATTAGTATCATAACTTCAGAATCTACTTTGCCAGTACAGGAGAGCTCAACCCGAAACACTGTTCAAAAAAATAAGAAAAAATATTTTAATTTTATAAAAATCAACTTAAATGCTCAAAAAATGGTTCTATTAAACATTTTAGATTTTTGCTTCAATAAAACTAAAAATACATTTAAATAAATTAACTAAACAAAAGCCTTCTGAAATACTCAGACAACCAAAACTCCAGACATTAAGCATGTCATCCCCTATAAATACAAAAGTCACATTAAAGAACACTTATACCAAGACATAAATGAAGAAATAATTTTTTTAAACTTTTGCTCATGGTTTTTAATACATTACTTTGTCTCATAAGTCCTCTGCTATTACAATACACTAAAGTTGCAGGATCATAAGGCAAACTTTGCAGTTGGTCACATCTGCAATAGCAACAGAAATTATGCAATAAAAAGGAAAGATAATTCACTGTCAAAATGCGATTACGTATTTACCTTAATGAAAAACATAAGTAAACCTATAACATGAATCTGATAAATTCTCTACTAAGAATTAAAAATAATACCTATCTAAATAGGAACTGGCTCAATCAATAACTGAAGCAATGAGAAAACAGATTTTAGTGCATATCAGTTTTTCCTCAAAATTTTTCAATTTAAGATTCTTTTTTCTACAAAGTTAGAATATATCATTCTACCATCTGTATAAGTGCATAAGAGACATGGGCATTTCTGCATTTCTTTACTGACCTGTAAAAATTAACTAGCCTTCCTGTGCTTTCTTAAAGCTTAGATTAATGTATGTCTAATACATTGAACAGTGAATAAGTCTGCCTGTAAAAGTTCCACAATACTGGTATGGCTTGTACTTTCAATTTTTTTAATTTCTATTTTCTTAAAATCTCACATCTTTAAGAACTTTTCTAAAAAGTTAGCTCAAGGCTCGGCACCCATAGCACAGTGGTCACGGTGCCACACACACACACCAAAGTGCCACACACATACACCAAAGGTGGCAGGTTCGAATCCGTTCCAGGCTAGCTAACCAACAATGACAACTGCAACAAAAACAAATAAATAAATAAAATAGCCAGGCGTTGTAGTGGGCACCTGTAGTCCCAGCCACCTGGGAGGCTGAGGCAAGAGAATCACTTAAACCCAAGAGTTTGAGGAGATTGTGAGCTGTGATGCCACAGAACTCTACCAAGGGTGACACAGTGAGACTCTGTCTCAAAAAAAAAAGTTAGTTCAAAATTAATAAGCAGGTACTAAATGCACAGTCAATGCCAGACATCATACTAGGCATTTCCCTGGTGGTCTAGTGGTTAGGATTTGGTGCTCTCATCATACTAGGCACCAAGAAGAGACTTACTGGGTAATGACAATCACTACAAAAACAAATTCAAGGTTCTATGGGATAGGAAGAACAGAAGAAAGAATCAACAACTGGAGAGAGAAAAGGAGACAGAAAAAAGGTATTAAGATTTTGAGTCTTGTAGAATGAGAAGGATAAACAGGAGTCCTCAAACAGAAAAGAGGAAAAGGCTGTTCCAAATACAGAGTCCAGCACGTACAAAGGCTTGGATATCAGAACTGTATGTAGTCTGGAAATGCTAGAACGCTGGAACGAGTGTAGCAATAGGGCTAGGCAGGGAGGGACAGCTGTATGGTAAAGGATCCATTACATTAGCCAGAGATTGTAGAACGTGCAATTGATGGGATCAGGGACTGGTGGACTTGATGTCACGTGGTCAGATGTGAGTATGCAATGATCATCTGCACCTCAGTGCGAGATGTGAGACTTCATCGAGGAGAAACATGATTAGGTACAGGGACTTATGCAGGGTCAGTGCCATCAATGCAGAAAAGGAGATAAGAAAGAACTGAGCACAGTTTCAAAAGGATGGAAAAGAGGGAAATAGTTTAAAAACATAGTACAAATAATTAATGTTTACAAAACTTACCTTTCAAAGAACTTATACATCTTATGTGCATTAAGTAATACAAGTACACACTACACATCAGTAGTTAAACTGTTGTTTTGGGGATGAAGACATAGGTGAAACCAGTAGTTAGTTCTGTCTTTGAAGACTCTTACTTACCTGATAAAGTGCGTGGAACTTCCCCCTGAACAGAAATATTGACCTGGGGCATGTCCATAGCCACAAAATTATCTACTTGGAATCCTAGCTTATATTCAACCTGTTAGATGGAGAGAAATAAACAAAATGGATCTGTGATAACAGATAGGATATTAACAGCTTGACTTGATTAATTAGCTCATTAACTAATCAACGCACGGTCTTTCATATGTTCAAATAACCTAGCTATAAAAAATAATCCAAACTATCACAAACAGTCCTAGGAATTTTTCAACCTATTTTATGTCCACAACAGTACAACCACTCTCCCATAACACCTAGGATTCAGAAATTGTGCTGAGAACTACACTTCTGTCAACAGAGAAGGCTTGGAGAGCCAGATATGAAGAATTAAGGAATTGAGACATTTATTGATTGACAGATCATAACTAGTCACCAATGCTAAAAGCAAAGTTCTGAAGGCATCCAAGTGATTAGTAAATAAGGATCTGCCTTGCAGACCTACTCACCCAATAAACAGATCCCAAGGCACAAATTTCTCATAGAACATCTATGTCACATTCTCTAGACTGCCTTTCACCAATAAGAAAGTTCTTGCTTGGATCCCCATCTAACCTCTGGACCTATTTCTCAAGTGATTCAGAATCCAGAAGAGAAGACAGGCAACCAATGAGCCATCCCTAGAACACCAGTATTATCTATTAGCCTGCCCAATGTGGATTAACAAAACCAATTAGCATCAACAAATAATTATAGCCTGTTGCTACAGACAGTTCATGGAAGAAGCAGTTCAAACTGCAAAGCAAAACTCATAACTGAAATTCAGAATGGCTATCACCTTCAAGAGCTTCAGCGAGGCCTTACAGTTCATAACAATCTTTGTCTATGGGGACTTGGTAAGTGTGGTAGCCCCCTCCCATTCAGTGGTCACAAGGGTGGCTTTGGTGGGCTAGGACTGAAACAGCCGTGGGGCAATGGGTTGGCAAAAGAGTGGGAGAAAGAGGTAAGAAACCATTCTTTTAAGAAACTTAATTAGAAAGAATGGGAAATGAGGCTCGGCGCCTGTGGCTCAACAGGCTAAGGAGCCAGCCACGTACACCTGAGCTGGTGGGTTCGAATCCAGCCCGGGCCCGCCAAACAACAACGACGGCTTCAACCAAAAAATGGCCAGGCATTGTGGTGGGCGCCTGTAGTCCCAGCTACTTGGGAGGCGGAGGCAGGAAACTCGCTTGAACCCAGGAATTGGAGGTTGCTGTGAGCTGTGATGCTACGGCTCTCTATCCAGGGTGACAGCTTGAGGCTCTGTCTCAAAGGAAAAAAAAAAAAAGAATAGGAGATGAGCAATGTATGTGTGTATGAACATGTGTGAGTAGGGGGTGGAGGTATCCAAGGTATTTCTTCTTTCCTTAACAGGACACATTCGAATATACATGTATACCTATGAGAACAAAAAAAGCCAATGAAACAGTACATAATAAAGATGAACAGAAAGAGGGAAAGAAAATGGCCCCTGGACATCGGCTAAAGAGCCGGATAAGAAGGAGGGCTCAATTCAGAGTTTGGTCCTCCTTGGATTTCTACTTCCACACTCTACTTAAATAATTTCTAAGCTAAACATTGTGGGGGCATGTAAATATTAAATACTTACTATGCAGTTAAATGGGCATAGTAAGCTGTGCCATCTTGAACATATGAAAAACCATGCATTGATTAGTTAACAGCTGTTAAAGGCTGCATTTGGTAAGTGCCACATTCACAACAAAGAAAATGTTCTTGCTCAGCACAGCCAGAAGTGTTCACACTCGCCTTAGCATACCACAATATCACTGCTGCCACCAGAGGGTGCTAGAGAGCTACCGCTAAGCAAGGTCCGGCTGGGAATGAGCAGGCTTTCCAGCAATAAAATGTAAGAGAATGTACTGACTATATCCCTACCTACATGCTATCTTTTAATAGAACCATATGTGACAGGCAGGTGCACAAGGGAAATTAGCACAGTCAGCAAGAATTGGATTTAGAACCACGAGACCACATAACCTTTGGGTAAATTAGTAATTTTACTAAGTTTTAGTTTTTATAAAATGAGAACAACATGATACGCAGATCAAATAGGATAATTAAGATAATATACCTATTAGCCTGGTACAGGTCCCCCCTGATAAATGCAGATGCAGTGGCATCAGTAGTCATTCCAGAGTTGCCACCTTGTTGCCATGCTGCACACCCCATACTCACCAGTCTACTGGTGACCCCAGGGATTCTGACACAACCCTCCTGTACTCTCTCCAGAACACTGTTGGAGCTCTTCTGTTCTGTCCCCTATTTGGGAACCTCACTATTCTGAAAAGCCTCTTACAGTCTCAGCCTCTTCGCAAATGTCTTCTCCACCTTCCTTCCCAACCTTGCTTTCCTCCGAAGTCACCACTTCCCCTATCATGCAGCTCCTACATCATCTCACCCTCACAACCTAGTCAGCAGAGTTGGCCTTCGTTAAGGATCATGAAGTTCCAGACATCCTTTCCTCACGCAAAACCCCCTCTGCTCTGAAGCTTACAACTTACATTCATCATGGCTGCTCCTCGAGTCATCAACACCAATGACACGCACAGGACTCTGCAGAGGTCTTGAGCCCTTGGCTCATTTTTTCTTCTGCCATCTTCCTGCTGCTTCAATATTTCAGTGTTCAATATTCCTACATACTAAAGAATTGCTCTATAACCCAAACAAATGCAAAAACACCATTCAATCAGAGATCCTATCACTACCTCTGACCACTCACCTCTGATGCCTACAAAACCAATTCTCTGTCTCTACCACTTCAAGTCAGCCAAGGGCTGTGCTCATAGCTGGGATACAGTGGCCAATTAAGCCACTTGCCTCCCCACAGCCCAGCCATGACCAACTGGTTTCACGTTCCCCACTGCCTGTGCCCCAAAGACATTATCAACAAAGTCCTCTGGGCACCTTCAGCTGGCTCATTCATTCCTCTATGCCCTTACAGGGCAGCCACATCATCCTGTCCACCACTGTGCTACTGCTGCTGCTCACCACTGCCAAAGGAAATCAAAGCCCAGAGAGAAGGAGTGCCATGTAATGCTGACCCCAGTCTCAGGGGAGCCCTTCAGCAATCTCTTCCTCCTCAAACCTCCTTCTCTCACAGCTGTACCCAACCTTTTTTCTTCTCTGCCACACATTGGAAGAAGAGTTAGTTATCTTAGGCCACACATTAAATACACCAATACTAACAAAAGCTAATGAGAAAAAAAAAAGGTCCATGCATAATTTTTGCAATAAATGACATCACAGATAAGCAAAGTAGTCCTCAAACAGTGCACAAGCAGGGTGCAGGTAAGACACCACTGGCTAGTCTTCTCACTCCAAACCTTCCAAGTCCTCCCAGCTTCCTCACTCTCAGGCCATGTGCTTGTCCCTTGCAGCTAGCACAGAGGAACCCTCTTTCTGCCTTTTTTCAGCACCAGGCAGATCTGATAGTGTATCCTTTAGCACTCCAGACCCAAGGAAAGGTCCATTCTCTTCTTCAAATAATAAATCCTTCTCTCCTAATATACTAGATTCTAGCCATTTCACCACTGATGGGATTTTGTTATCATCAACTTGTCTCTCTTGCTCTCTTTTATCTTCAATCTCTCCCACATGTCTAATTATTAGCCAGACATACCTACCTAATAATCCTATAGCCCCCACACTTAACAGAATCTAAGCCAAACTTTGTTTCCCCAAACTTGCTCTGTCTCCTTTATTCTAGGTCTCGGTTATTGCAAGCAGAGGAACAGCTCACCAGGGACCAGAGTTAGTCTGGCAAAGGGGTCAAGGGCCCTAATGGCAGTGCTGAGTTAATCTGGCAAAGGGGTCAAGGGCTCTAATGGCAGTGCTGAGTTAGTCCGGCAAAGGGGTAAAAGGCTCTAATAGCAGTGCTGAGTTAGTCTGGCAAAGGAGTCAAGGGCCCTAATGGCAGTGCTGAGGCCGAGGACAGGACTGGTGTCCAAGTATCTCAGTGTAGTAAGGGAGAGAGGAAGGCAGGAGGACAGGAGATAAGGTTAGGAGCGGAGCTGACTAGAGTGAGGAGCACGGTGAGAGGTGGCAAAGGGAGGTTTGAGAAGGCTACCCCTTTGATCATACCAGCAGCTTACAAGGATATGAAGTATAAAGTATATGAAAGCTTGCCCTATGCTGGCTCCCATTTTGAGGGACTGTCTAAACATGGGACGCATTCATGAGGCAGTTCTCTTCTCCCCCTTGCAGTCCTTACAATATAAATTTTAAAATCACAGTTTCTGGGATCAGAATACAAATTGTGAAAAGAAATCATTGAAGTCAAATTTTCTCTACTTTGGCATGTATCAATCTCTGAGGACTCTCACTTGCCAATCATCTTTTGAAGAAACAGATCTGGTCAAAAGCTACTTTTATAATCTATTGGAACAAAGAAATCTGAACAGCAGTTGCTTATCAGAAAAAAAGGAATGAGCCAAAATACTTCAAAAAGAAACAAGAAAAAATATAAATATTTGAATAAGTTAAAAAATAAACATTTTTGCTAATCTTCCCTTACTTGGAAGCAAATGGCAATTGCAAGCAGGCAGTTGATGAGTAAAGCCATTTCCTTCTGGAACACAGTACATATTTAAGTGAATACACTTTTTTATAAACAAACAGCTTTTTAATTTCTCTGAAATTAACAGAGGTATCTCTTTCTCACAGAAATGTCACTCTGCTGGGGACATAGCAGGCTGGCCCCCAGGGGCTGGAATTTGGACCAGTTCTCTGCAGACCCTCATAGACAAACCAGAGAAGAGCTATGGGGTGAGAGCAGGTGTTAGGAGTATTCTGCTACATTTTTGGTATATTTTTGCCTTTCAGCTATCTAAAATATTCACTGACACTTAACAGAAATAGTTGCATGTTGTTTTTCCTGGATACTGGGGAATGTTCTGGAATACATAAGAAATTAATTATCTGTTAAAGCCTTCCAATAGCCTGCTTTGAGCGTGTGGTCTTGTAAAAGAGGAGCAAAACCAGAGTCGCACTCACATCTCAAAATGCAGTTAACACAATGGCCTTTCCTGACCACTCACTGAGGCATGTGTGGCGTCCATGTTAAGAATAAGATAGAGTACCAAGCCTCTGAGGAGATCACAGTCTGTCTGGCAAGACAAAACAGAATCCTGTAAACACTGAAGAACAACACTATTAGCAGAAGCTAGGATATGTGAAATTAAAATATCTTCAATGTTGAACTGACATACTAGGAAATCTAGAAATTTTTGGAAGCAAATATTTCACCTTCTGGCAAAATCTTAAAAAGCAAAAACTGAAGAGTTTCTGTTAAAGTGTTAAGAGTTTGAGAGCTATGGCCTGCCTTTGGAAAGTTTATAATCACATCTCAGGGTCACATGATCAGGGTGAGACCCCTTTACATGCCTCCCCTGCCCTCTTGTGTGACTTTCCTATTTTGGGTCCCCTCTAGCTCCTGCTTTCCCTATCCCTATTACTATTTTAAGCAAATCCTTTCGCAATCTTTGTCTTGGTTTCCTCTCAACCATGTAATAATAATACAATCATTTGAAGGAGAAAAAAGTACAACCCTACATGAAGAGACAGAGATCCTTTACCAGGGCACATTGTCAGTGTTCTGCAAAGTACAGAAAAGTACGTGAGCACGTGTGTGTGTTTATCCCTGTACACATGCACAAACACACATAGATACTAATCTACACACAAGTTACCTCTAAAAAGACAAAAATGAATACTAGAGGTGGTGGGTTAAAAACCCAACCCTAGCCAAAAATTGCAAATAAATAAATAAAAAGACAAGAATGAGGCAATAATGACTGACTCAGGGAAGGAGACCTAAGTGGCTGGAGTGCTCAGGAGCAGTACTAGAAGGTGTAGGACAATTACAGTACAATCCCCATAGCTGACCACCTCCCTACATTGACTATCTCCTTGAATTAATCTAATTTGAATAGAGGCATGCAACACATGCACGCCTCAGTACAGTAGGACTAGTTCCTTATGCTGACCACCTCTGCAAATCAACCAGTTTGTTACAGGCCTTTGGGTGGTCCACTTACAGAGGTTGTGCTGTATTTTTCACTATACCCTTTATAGTTTTCAATTTGTGCCATGTGCATATATTATCTACTTATAAGAGTAATAATTTTTTAAATAAACTTCAATCAGCACCAGATTATGACCTACAATTAGAAGCTACAATGGTGGCTGAAGTCTGAAACTAAAATAAACACACATATTCCTTAGCTTTTTACTGTAAAATATTTTAAGATATAAGATAGTTGGTTTCATCTAAATGTTTATGCCTATTACAGATGAACTTGTGATATTCTAATGTGAATATCATGAAAATTTAGTTTTCTATTCAATCTATGAATTACATTCATTTTTCCAAACTTAACATCTCCCTCTATTTAGAATAAAATACCTGAAAAATCCCATGTCTAAACTACTGTTGAGTGTACCTAATCCATATTTTCACAGTCCCAGAAACAGGAAAGTCACCACTCCTAAAGCAGCGCAGTCCAACTTTGAAAAGTACTAACTGCCCAAGTTTCCCATTTTTTGAGCTGTGTTCTATGGCTTCTACCCTCACATGTCTTCTGCGGTCAGTACCCCATGTCATGCCAGGCATCTCTGAGTTGCTCAACGACTAGGAGGGAGGAAGAGAAGAAAATCGACTACTGCAATATTCTTAGAGTATGACTATGGTTACTATAGAAGAGAGTAGCACTGTGGATTCAGGAAAGGGCACCTGACACAGCTGCAGAAGAGGCAACACCAGGTCAGTTTTATGAGATAAACAACAATTAACCAGGTAAAGAACAGGGAAAGGACATTTGAACAGCAAACAGGAGCAATGTGACAAATGACAGAGCATTCAAGAAACTACAAGACAAGACAAAATGGGTCTCAAGGACTGGCTGGAGAGGAGGCAGAAAAGAAAGGCAGAGACCAGATTATGAAGGCCTCCCAAAAAATCAGAGTTTTATCCTGGTAACAACAGAAAGCCCTAGGGGTGGCTTTGTGGAAGGTACAGTGAGAGGTCAATCCAGAGGCAAGGAGCCCAGTTGGAAGACTCCTTCCATATCTAAAAGAGACAATGAAGGCCCAAACTAAGGATGAGGTATTAGGTCCCAGGGAAGAAGGAAATCAATCTAAGATAATTATTAAAGAAAAGCAACTGGACTTGGAAGGTATAGTAGGAGATCAGGATCCCTTCTAGGCTTCTGGCCTAGATATGTAAATAAATGGTGATGCCCTCCAACAAGTCAGGGAACTCCTGCCTTATCAGAACATCATACCAGCAGTAATAGCATTTATACCCACCAAAGAAGAAGTTTAGAAATTACACGCTACAAGTTAATGTGAATATCATGAAAGTACAATTAGAGACATATCAAGGCTCTTCCTTACCAGAATGTGCCATATCAGCACCGCTTCCTTTCCAAACATATCTACTCACATGAGGCTCCTTCTTTCTACTCTCTTCCACTACTATGACAGGCTCAGGCACCCACTACCAGCAATGTCAGAGCCCTGAAACTAATTCCAAATCACCCAGTGAATGTGTATTTTTTTTAAAAGGAATGAATGAAAGATGGTTTTATTCTGTTCTATTCTAACTGCCACTTCCCAGAGAAGCAATAAAGTGCTGCTTCTTTATTCACAAAGGACTACTCGCACACTTGCCCAGGAAACATTTTCATGACATAACATTCTTTTGTCTTAAGTGTGTCCAGAAATATTCAAAATCAGTAAAGGAATCTAGACTAGAACACTTTAATAAATAAAAATAAGATAAAATAGTGAATTTTTTATTTATTTATTTTAGAGACAGAGTCTCACTTTGTCACCCTTGTCACAACTCACAGCAACCTACAACTCTTGGGCTTACGTGATTCTCTTGCCTCAGCCTTCTGAGTAGCTGGGACTACAGGTGCCCACCACAACGCCCAGCTATTTTTTTGTTGCAGTATGGCTGGGGCTGGGTTTGAACCCGCCACCCTCGGTATATAGGGTTGGCGCCCTACTCACTGAGCCACAGGCATTGCCCAAATTCACTATTTTAACACATACGTATGATTTGTTTTTATATTCAACATCAAAGTTAGGAATAGTATCAATTTTTTGGAGAATATAAGAAACTTCTCTGCCTAAAAGATACTCAGAAAAACACTGAGTTTCCGAGTTGCAAGGAAACTTAAAACTCAAAAAGAGCCAATCCACAAATTCCTTCTACAATACCTTCATCAAATGGTTATCCACTATAAGTCCGACTTCTTCTAGAGAGAGGAAACCTACTGCCCAGCACAAAAGTGAAAGCTAGTTCTAAACACAGATACATAAACTAGTGGCTAAAAGGAAGGAGATTTTTTTTTACCATAGTTACAAATTATCTCCCACAAATTACTTATTAATTATAAAAAGGAAAACTTTACAGTGGCGAAACCTAGCACATGGAACGTTCAGTGTTAGCATTACGGGTAATGGGACATCATGTGCGTGGTGAAGGACAACTCTTTTGTGTAACACTGACAAAGAGATATTCCTGAATTTAATCATGAAGAAACCTCAGACAACTCAAATTCAGGGGCATTCTACAAAATAAATGGCCTATATATTTGTTTAAAAAATGTTGATGCAGGCTCGGCGCCTGTGGCTCAACGGGCTAAGGCGCCAGCCACGTACACCTGAGCTGGCGAGTTCGAATCCAGCCCAGGCTGGCCAAACAACAATGACGGCTACAACCAAAAATTTGCCGGGCGTTGTGGCAGGCACCTATAGTCCCAGCTACTTGGGAGGCGGAGGCAAGAGACTCGCTTGAGCCCAGGAATTGGAAGTTGCTGTGAGCTGTGATGCCATAGCACTTTATCCAGGGTGACAGCTTGAGGCTCTGTCTCAAAAAAAAAAGTTAATGCAAAAAACACAAAGAAAGTGTATGTAACTACTTCAGATCAATAGAGAACTAAAGAGACATCAACTAGTGACAAATCAGCTATAAACAACATTATTGAGATAACAGATAAAAGGTGAACACCAATATTATAATTATTACTATAGCAACATTACATTTCCTGATTTTGATAACTGTAATTTAAATTTGATTGTGTGAAGAATCTTTGAAAATACACACTAATGTAACAGAGGGAGGGAGCAAATGGAACAAGCCGGTAAAATGGGTAAATCTGGATATAAGACGTATGAGTTCTTATATTATTCTTAAAACTTTTCTTTATGTCTGAAATTATATCAAAATTAAAAGTTATCAAAAAAGAATAACACAATGTTATGTAAGAATAACAAAAAATGTTTTAGCCCAATTTGTTTACAGGGGTGTCCAGGCTTTTGGCTTCTCTTCCATAGTGGGAAAGGAAGAGTTGTCTTGAGCCACACATTAAATACGCAAGCAGTAACAAAAGTTGATGAGCAAAAAATCCCATGCATAATTTTCATGATATCCACCACCACAGATAAGCAGAAAAGTCTTCACATAATCCACATGCTGCCCACAGGCCGCAGAGTGACCACCCCTGCACGAGATCAGGTGCCCACTCGCTGAAACTGACATCTCTCAGTTTAATATGTCTCTAGTGAACCTTTTCTGAATTATCTATACCATTTATTTTAGTATTTCACATATCCAGGTTACTGTTCACTAAATGTTCTTCACTGTTTCACATGAATTTCTTTCTCGACCTCTGTTTTTGCAGCTTTAACCCTAAAGAGATCTATCCAGGAAAAGAGTATATCCCATATTTAGATACTATACAATATATGTCATAATATCCCTTTTTTGTTTAAAAAACAAAAAAAGGAAAAGAACCTTGAAAAAGTTATACCAGGCTGGGCGCGGTGGCTCACATCTATAATGCTAGCATTCTGATGGTGGATTGCTTGAGTTCACAGGTTCAAGACCAGCCTGAACCAGAGTGAGACCCTATCTCAAAAAAAAACAAAAACAAAAACAAAAAACGGCATTGTGGTGGGTGCCTGTAGTCCCAGTTACTTGGGAGGCTGAGGCAAAAGAAATGCTTACACCCAAGAATTTGAGGTTGCTGTGAGCTATGACACCATGGCACTCCACCAGGGTAACATAGAAACTCTGTCTCTAAAAAAAAGAAACTGAAGTTGGTTGGGTGAATAGGGGTACGAGCAAGGGGAGCTCCATGCTCAGCCTCCCACTCTTTGACTCAAAGAGAAAACTTACGTTCAAAGAACCTAGGCAATCAGAGGAAATGCAAAGAATTTAGTAACAAGCAAACCAAGCAAGACGTTATTTGACGTTAATTATTTGAGTTTTACCCTCTAATGGTTAAAGAAGCCTCACCACAGGACACACGAGTAGCTACATTTGTTATATCTTACTTTCTACATAAATGGGAGAACTATATGCTTTTTATCAAACCTGTCTAAAAGACCTATCTTACCAATTCCTCCATCTGTACCCATACAGTTTCATAACAGCTTGGTCATTATCAGGTCCAACTGCCCTCTTTCCAAGCTACATCTGGATGCCAGTTTGAAATAGCTGAAAGGATGTAAGTGTGCTGTCATGTGCTGATCACTTAAATGATGACCATCTTCATTTTAAAGGATTAGGCTAAAGATTTAAATATAAATCTGAAAAGACCCAGTACTATTATATAATAGCATACTGCCCAGTGACCCTTTTGTACAGACAGCAGCCCAATCTTCAAATACAGCCCTTGCCTCTGGGTGATCCTGTCTATAACATCTGTTAATTTAACCACTTTCTTACCTTGGACTTAGCATGCCAAGTGAAGTGCAGGAAATTTGTCTCACTGGGTACTAACAGGTTAAAAGATAGAGCATAGTGACTAATAAGGTCGTTTCTCACGTAATAAAGTTCTGCATCAAGACCTAGAAAAAAATAGGGAAAAAATAATTAAACACCTAAAATACCCTCAGAATCATACCCATCAGTATTTCAGATACTAATAACAGAATGAAGATAACATGACATACAAATATACATCATAAATGGCTCTTATATGAAGCTGGAAGGACAATGGATTTTTTTGAGGGGGGGAGACAGAGTCTTACTATGTTGCCCTTGAAGAGTGCCATGGCATCACAGCTCACAGCAACCTCAAACTCTTGGGTTTCAGACGATTCTCTTGCCTCAGCCTCCCAAGTAGCTGGGACTACAGGCGCCCACCACAATGCCCGGCTATTTTTTGTTGCAGTTGTCATTGTTGTTTAGCAGGCTGGGTCCAGATTCGAACCTGCCAGTCTTGGTGTACGTGGCTGGCACCATAACCACTGTGCTACGGGCACTGAGCCAGGACAGTGGATTTTATTATCACCAACAAAGATGAAGAAATTAGGACCCAAAACAATTAACCAGATCTCTAGCAGCCACTCTCTGTCTTCTAAGGGCTAGTATGACACTCTGTCTTCTGGATTTGGTGATTCTTAAGAGTAAGGCCTACAAAGAATCACCCCTTATCCCAAAAAACTGATGTGGATTTAGGAAGAAAGATTCAAAATGAAAGGGAGACAGGCACCTAAGTTAAAACATAAGCCTGAGCCGAGGGCCTCACACTTCCAGCCAGAGATGACCTCTGCTTTCTCCAAAGTACAATGTCCTTGTCACTCTGAGAGCATTTACCAGGGGACATTCACACCACATGTCCTCTTCTCTACCTACACTACAAGGTGAAGAATAATAAATTTTTCATCATACCCTCAGGTCAGTTCTCTGCACAAAGCAGACATTCAGTAAAAACTTAATAGACAATAGGTTGACACCACAGACAAAACAAAAGTAAACAAAAAGCACCAAATGCTGGGGAAGAGACTCCCAAATTTCACTCATTTCCATACCATTCTCATTCTCAACCAGGGCACAGCCAACCTCCAATAAATAATCATGTTCTCCAAATCTGTCATATCCTTTTGTCCTACCTGTATTTAGTATTTTTGTTTAAAATTGACTTAATTTTCTAAAACAAAAATATTAAAGACAAAGTTTAATCACTTTCTTGGGGTGAAAATCAATAGTTATTGTGAAAAATACAAAGTAACAAAAAACAATTAAAAGAAAAACAAAACAACAGTACTGAATTGCAGCTATACAGTGGTGCCTTCCAAGGAGTCAGTGAGCTTGAGCCCTGCCCACTGTTTACCAACAGGGAAGAGGAGGGTATTAGCAAGTATTTGAGAGAGGTTAAAAAAAAAAAATTACACGCAGGTTTTCTCCATGACTAATCCAAAAGAAATGACAAAATAAAAGCAGGGAGTAACTTTCTCTTGAACTGATGTACTCATCTTTAAAGTTCCAACCAGATATCCCTCTAGTAATACATGGCACACATATTCCACAAGATAAAGGAGAAAAGGTATAGCAGAGATCAGCCAAAATGTAAATTTCACATTTACTGAGCGTGCACTATGGTATGCAAAGAGGTGAAGAAGATTTCATATCTCCTAAAAACACAAATATACAAACAACTGTTTCAGATATTTCTCCTACAAAATCGGTTTTCTCATTTCTGAACTGTACCTAATACAATCAGTAATTCAAAAATGACATTTGAGGTGTACACAGGGGAAAGCTACTGCACTGGCTGGGTAGCACTGCTTTATTTATCCCCGGAGAACAGCAGTTCTCAACCTATGGGTTGCGACCCCTTTGTAACAATGAAAATACATCCTGCGTATCAGATATTTACATTACAATTCATAACAGTAGCAAAATTACAGTTATGAAGTAGCAACGAAAATAATTTTATGGTTGGGGGTCAACACAACATGAGGAACTGTATTAAAGGGTCACGGCATTAGGTAGGTTGAGAACCACTGTGAGGGTTCTCAAAGAACCAAAGGCAAAGAGAAATTTAGAGGCATTTGCAAAAGGTTTTCCTTGCTAGCAGGACAGGAAATGCTAGCAAATAACTGGAGAGAGAGAACTGGTGGTGTCAGAGAAAGAAAGGAAGTAAAGGAGTAATTTAGTTGCAAATAACTTAAATTTGTTTATTTATTTATTTTTTTTTAAAGGCTGAGTCTTACTTTAGTCTGGATAAGATACTATTTACAAGAGATACACCAAGAGTAAAATTTAGAAATACATGCCAGGTAAATAAAAAGAAAAACAAAACAGATGAGGCAGTATTAACATAAGACAAACTAAAATCCAAGGTAAAAAGATTAATAAATCTGATTTCATATTTAAAACAAGATACAATTAGTATAACTACACAAAAATCTTCAAATATAGAAAGCAAAAACCCATAGGAAAAAAAGGCAAGAATAAACAGATAAATCCACAATCACAGTTTAGACTTAACTTAAAACATTACAAGCCTTTAGACAAAGCTTCATTTCTTTAGCCAATTACAAATCAAAGAATCTTTAAACCCACCTATAACCTGTAAGGCCCCCAATCCACTTAACGCTTTGACAAGTCCCACCGTTTGGGGCTAAACCAATACATGCCTTCCATGTATTGATTTATGATTTTACATGACATTCCTGCTTCCAGTAATGTATAATACCAAACTATAACACTATAATACAGCCCCCTTGGGATCATTTTCACAGTATCTCTTGAGGTCATATGCTCCAGTCTGTGGGCCACACACATTTGGCTAAGAATAAACCTCTTTAAATTATTTTACAGAGTTTTTTTTTTTGCTAATACTTCCTAACTCATCTTATGAGATCAGAATCATATTGATACAAAAACCTAATTAAAACATTATGAAAAAAGAAAATTACAGACCAACCTTCCTGAAGTACACAGACTGGAACATTCTCAACAGAATATTAGCAAATTGAATACAGCAATATATAAAAAAGCTACAAAGCCAAGACCAAGTATATGTGAAAGGTTAATCTTTTAAAAATCAACATAATTCCATGCAGTAGCAAAACAAAACACAAAAGCCCAGCCCCTCTCAAGAGATACAGAAAAACACATGTGACAAAATTTGAAGCACATTATGTTAAAAATTGTCAGCAGATTAGACTACAGCTAACATTATAAGGATGAATTATCAAATCCTTTTTCCTAAGATCAGAAATAACGCAAGGATGGCCATTTCTACCACCTCTGGTCAACCTTGTACTAGAGGTACTAGCCAACTAGAGGTAGTAAGACATAAGCAGCACAGGATGAAGCAAAACCGTCATTATTCACAAACGACATGACTGTGTGTATACATAACACTATGAAAGCTCCTCAAATACTATTAAAAATCAATAAGTGAATTGAGTAAGGTCTAAGAATGTACTATTTTTAAAAATCAATTGAATTTCTGTATTAGCAACTGGAAAATAAAATTTGCAAATCAACCCCATGAAGACCAGGGACCTAGTAACTAAAGCTGTGCAAAACCTCTACACCAGCTAGGCACTTCGGCAGCTGCAGGTCACAGTGCAGACACGGCCAAGTCCAAGAACCACACCACATACAACCAGTCCCAAAAGCAGCACAGAAATGGCATCAAGAAACCCTGATCACAAAGATATGAATCTCCTAAGGGGGTAGATCCCAAGTTCCTGAGGAACATGCGCTTTGCCAAGAAGCACAACAAGAAGGGCCTGAAGAATATGCAGGCCAACAATGCCAAGGCTGTGAGTGTACATGCTGAAGCTATAAAGGCCCTTGTAAAGCCCAAGGAAGTTAAGACCAAGATTCCAAAGGGTGCCAGCCATAAACTCAGTCAACTTGCCTACATCACCCACCCCAAGCTTGGGAAGCGTGCTCGTACACGCATTGCCAAGAATCTCAGGCTCTGCCCGCTAAAGGCCAAGGCCAAGGATCAAAAAAAGCCCAATCTGTTTTTGCAGCTCCAGCTTCAGTTCCAGCTCAGGCTCCCAAAGACGCTTAGGCCCCCACGAAAGCTCCAGAGTAGAGGCAAGTGTCTGCCATGAGGACAGAAGGACTGGTGTGACCTCTAGGCTGCTGTCTGCATGAGGCGGGGTCCCCCTGTGCTATTTGTACAAATAAACCTGAGGCAGGGGGAAAAAAAACCTCTACACGAAAAACTATAAAACACAGGTAAGAAAAACAGGAGAAGCCCTAAATGAGTGGAGAGATCTACTGGACCATTCTGAAATGAGCCTTTATACTGGTAAGATGTCAAAGTTTCTCAAATGACTTGCAGATACAAAGTAATTCTAATCAAAACCACAACAGATTTTTTTAATAAACAAATTAATTTAAAAATGCAAATTAAATGCCAAAATAATTTTGAAAATGAAAAAGCAATGTTGGAGGATTCACATTACCTGATTTAGCAATATATTGAAAAGCTCTAGTAGTCAAGACAGTGTGGTAATGGTATAAGGAGAGACCTACCAAGAGAACAGAATCCAAAAATAAACCTATAAATACAGTTAATAGAATTTCAGCAAAGGAACCAAGGCAATTAAAGTATTTTAAACAAGTGCTGCTAAAGCAACTGTATACATAAAACAAAAACACATGGAAAAAATAAACCTTGAAATGCAAATTAAAACCACAATGAGATACCACCTCACTCCAGTCAGTGAAGTTGGTAGAGCTGTAAATTAGTACAGCCACTATTGAAAACAAAATGGTGGTTCCTCAAAATATTAAAAATAGAAATTCCATATGATCCAACAATCCCACTACTGAGTATATATCCAAAGGAATGAAATCAGTATGCAGAAGAGGGATCTGCATTCCCACGCTTATTGCAGCACTATTTACAATAGTCAAGATACAGAAATCAACCTAAATGCCCAGCAGATGAACAGATATAGAAAATATGTACATATACATCACAGAATACTATTCTGCCTTTTAAAAAAGTAAATCCTGTCATTTGCAACAATATAGGTGAACCTGGAAGACATCACATTAAGTGAAATAAACTACATACAAAAACACAAATATCAAATGACTTCACTCATGTGGAATATTATTTAAAAAAAAAGGTATCACAGGTCAGACACAGTGGCTCATGCCTGTAATACTAGCTCTTTGGGAGACCAAGATGGGAGGATTGCTTAAGGCCAGGAGTTTGAAACCAGCCTGAGCAAGACTGAGACCCCATCTACACACACACCAAAAAACCCCAAAACAGACAAAAAAAAAACACGAGAAAAATTAGCTAGGTGTGGTGATAAGCACCTATAGTCCCAATCACATAGGAGGCTGAGGCAGGAAGATTGGTTGAGTCCAGGGGTTTGAGGTTGATGTGAGCTATGAGGACGCCAGTGTACTCTACCCTGGGCAAGCGAGCAAATTGCTGTCTCAAAAAAAAAAAAAAAAAAGTTAATATCACAGAATCAGAGAGTAGAACAGTAGATACCAGAGAGTGAGAAGACGGGAAACTGGAGGATGGGAGAGGTTGGTCAATGAATACAAACT
The DNA here is from genome assembly GCA_963574655.1 of Perodicticus potto. Lineage (NCBI taxonomy): Eukaryota > Metazoa > Chordata > Mammalia > Primates > Lorisidae > Perodicticus > Perodicticus potto. Next base: position 11,049 of record CAUYRH010164855.1, on the reverse strand, counting down.
TACACTTTGATAGAAGGAATAAATTTTGGTGTTCTATTGTACAGCAGGATAACTATGGTTAACAGTAAAATATCATACATTACAAAATAGCTAGAAGAAAGGCTATTAAAGGTTCTTACCACAAAGAAATAATGAATGAATAAGGTGATGGATGCACTAACTACTCTGATTAGATCATTATACAGCACATAGATATGAATCAAAACATCAAATTCTGCCTCACAAATATGTACAATTATAAGTCAATTAAAAAATAAAAATCTCAAATATAAAATAAATTGTAAAGAATCTTATCCTAGGGTTAAAAATAAGTAAATGAATAAACCTTGACCCTTATCTTAAAGGTTTGATTTGAGATATAAGCCTAAATTTAAAAGCTAAACCTATAAAGCTTTTCTAGAAGAAAATGTAAGTAGGTATAGAAAATCTTCACAACCTGGAATAAGCAAAGATTTCTTGAAAAGGTCACATAAAACACAAAGAAAAATTTAAAAAACTGAAAACTGGTCTTCATCAGAATTAAAAATTTCTGCCCCTCCAAAGACATTGTTAGGAAAGCAAAATTCAAGTCACAAACTAGGAGGAAATATTCACAAAACATTATGTCTAAAAAAGTACTTGTTTGAAAGGCAATAAGGAGATGCTGGCTAATTTTTTTAAAAAGACTACTTCCAGAACATTCAAAGAACCCCTACAATCAAAAATAAAGATAATTAAATAAAATGGACAAAATATGTGAGCAGACGTTTCATGATAAAAAAGACACATGATATAAATGGCCAACAGCATATGAAGTGTTGGTAAATATCACCAGTTATCAGAGAAATACATAGTTTTAGAACTGGCAACACTGATTTACAATGATACTAATTAAATCAATGGTTACCTGGAAAAGGGAGATTGGTGCATTGATTACAAAGCGGGGTGGGCACCAGGGAACTTGCTGGGGTGATGGAAAAATTTTATATTTTGACTGCAGTGGTGGTTACATAGGTGTATGCATTTTTCAAAACTCAACCAACTAAACATTTAAAATCTGTGCATTTTGTTAGATGGAAAGTTCACCTAAATTTTTTAAAAGAGGGGGAAAAAAGAATAAATGCATGGTTTTTACCTATTTTCTAATCTCGAAAAGCTTGCAAATCATAGAATACTACTTGCTCTAACATAAAAAGTTTTAAGGAAAAAAATTAAGTGACCAAAAATGTCAAATTTTAAACTTCAAACACCTTTCACAGAGAAATAAAGAACTCTATTCCTAATAAATAACAGTTTTATTATTACTGATAATAATGACAAAAACAACGTGTAAGTATTTAAGTTTTCCGGTAGCAGTTCAAAGTGTCGAGATCATCCAGGGGTTCTGTAAATTCAACTACCTATTAAGCTAGCTGAAAAAGAGCTGCAAGCAGCTAGACAAGAAATAAAGAATAAAAGTCAAGCTCATTTTCAAACCATGCATGCAGTCATTTAATAATCTGTTCTTCTGTCCTACTAGAAATTCTCTAAATTCTTAACTCTCATGAGACTTAGCCAATTCCTTTCCAACCTCCTGGGAACATCTGTTCTCCCTAAATTGCTCAAGGTCTCATTAGTTCCACTAACCCAAACTCTTCAATAAAAACCATGGTTCCTAAGTAGAGGAAATTCTATTTGAACAATACCCATAGCAACCTTCTCCCCCTCCCACTAAAGGTTGGACCAAGACTGCAGTCAGCTAACCTTCTTAGGCTTCTAACAACTAGTTGGACCTCAACTTGTGCTGGCATGCGTGTCATCCTGGCCATCTATCCCTGATCCCCCTTCAATGACCCTTTTCTGTTCTGTCATCCACTAATAACACTCTGACTTTCACCAATCTCCTCGCCTTCCTGAAGTACAACTTTTCTCTGCTGCTGTGGAGCCTAAATGGCCCATTCTCCCATCCTCAGTAGGTGCTGTCCTAGGTCTCCACTTCAGATATTACTTGAGCATCCTTATCAAAAGTTCTATCTCCCCTAGAATTATGCCATCAAACTATGCTGCCCTCTACCTTTCCCAATACCTTAGCTACCTCATTCATTGAGGATTCTGGGACCAGCTTATAATATTTCCATACATCCTTCTCCTATGTCTTTATCATGTAAGACTCCCAACACCCTTGAGACTAACCCACTCTCAACCAGCTCTTTGATGTCTCTCTTATTCCTCAACTCCAACGACCTCCACCCATACCAAAACAACCCATCTCCACAGACAATAGCAATATGCAAATTATACTACTTCAAAATCTTGAACTGTAATATTGCAATAGCTAGTAGCTTTTCAGCTCTTTATTTTTAACTACCAAAACAGCTCTTCTCTGGGCTCATACTACACCAAGATCTTTAATCCTCATGTTCCTCCCATTCTATTATAGTAATACCAATCATTTCCTCAGTTTCTTCTTATAGCCTCAATCTCAATTACTTTCTTACCAATACCCTCAACTTTCTCTCACCAGCCTACAACAGACATACATACCCTACTCAGAAAATATTCAATCTTGAACTCACTCCCCTACTTCCAGTCTGCTCTCATGCTATAATTGAATCCCGTGTAATACTGGATGAAGCCATTCTCACAAATCAATTACTATAAAATGATGCTTTTATACTCAACAAATAAATTAATACTTACAGGCTTCTGACAATTTAGAGCCATGTGATCCAAATCTCTGTGAACACCTAATGGCCACCAAAATAAGTGGTAAATTTGAAATTTGCTATCCTAGACTGAAATATTGAAATTGTAATACAACTGTCAAACAGAGTTGCTGCTTTCCTCTTTCCTTTCTTTTGCTCTCTCTCTCTCCCTCACTCCCTCTCTTTTAAAACAGGTTCTGAAGAGTTATTTTCTGATTACAGGTTTTGAAAACATTTGTTCTGAAAGAGACATTCCTTATTAGCTATGGTAATTATTCCCAGTTTGAAAGGGTTTGAATTACTTGAAAGATTCATATTCATATTTTTAACTACCAAATTAATAAACACAGTCTGTTTTGCCATAAGACATGCTCCTATAAGTGGCTAGTAAATAAAATAACACTGCCAGTATAACATGGAAGTAGGTTCACATATGAATTTTTCTAAGAAAGGGGAACTAGAATATCAAGAATAGAATTGTAACTTTCAGTAGGAAAGGATAAGGCTTTCACTTAGCTCAGGTGTGGCCAAGCAGAAGCCCTCTCAACTCTACTTTAACAATGTTAAAAGTGAGCACCTGTACCCAGAGCTCCCTGTTCCCAGTAAGTTGCATTTTTATCCTGCACCCACCTTTATGGCAACCCCACTGGCTAAGAAAGTTACTTTTATCTGCACTGTGTCAAGACTATACAGGCATGCAATTTTCATCCACTTATATTTTATTGTCTTTAAACTCTTCTGAGGCAGCATAAGACATTCTAAGTGATTTCACTGCGCTGCTCAAGTTATCTCATAGAGTCTGCCTTTAATTTTCCTATAAATCTTGTTATTATTAGTAAATGGACAATCTCAAAGTTTTTGTTTTTAGCAACGTTTTTGATGTTATAACAAGAATGCTTATACTGTTCAAATATAATAATAAATGTTAGGCAGTGTGTAACAAGTAATGTGTGACTATATAAAATGTTTTATAAATACTTATACTCTATGACCCAGTAATTCCTTTACTAAAATCCATCCTAAAGAAATCAAAGGTAGACAGAAAATTGTATATACAAATATACTTAATCAAAGTAAGTAAAACTGAAGAAAATAATACAAATTATAAGCAACATAGCAATGATCAATAAACTACAATATACCTATAAGACAGAACAACCATTTTCTTTTTTTTTTTTTGAGACAGGGCCTCACGCTGTCACCCTGGATAGAATACCATGGCATCACAGCTCACAGCAACCTCCAATTCCTGGGCTCAAGCGAGTCTCTTGCCTCCGCCTCCCAAGTAGCTGGGACTACAGGCGCCCGCCACAACCCCCGGCGGTTGCAGCCGTCATTGTTGTTTGGCGGGCCCGGGCTGGATTCAAACCCACCACCTCAGGTGTACGTGGCTGGCGCCTTCGCCCGTTGAGCCACAGGTGCCGAGCCGTGATGGCATCTTTTCAACAGATCAGCTCCCTGAGATCTATCTTCTTTTAAATTTTGTTGCTATTATTACTTTTTAGAGACAAGAAGGCTGAAGTGTAGTGACTACTTACAGCTGCAATCATAGCACACTGTAGCCTTCAACACCCAGGCTCAAGAGACATTCCTGCCTCAGCCTCCTGAGAGAAGTTGGGAGTACAGGCATGAAGCAGCCACAGGAAATTCCAGTCCAAGGGCTGGGTGTTTTGGCTCAAACATATAATCCTAGCACTTAGGGAGACCGAGGCAGGGGAGGATTGCTTGAGGCCAGGAGTTTGAGACCATGTAACACAGTTAGACCTGCCTCTACTAAAAAAAAGAGAAAAATAAAGAAAGAAAGAAAAGAAAAGAAAAAGAAAGAAAAGAAAAAAGAAAACTTAGCCAGGTATGCTGGTGCATGCCTATAGTTTCAGCTATTTGGGAGGCCAAGGCAAGTGGATCGTTTAAACCTGGGAGTTTGAGGTTGCAGTGAGCTATGTTGATACCACTACACTCTAGCTTGGGTGACAGAGTGAGGTCCTGTCTCAGAAAGAAAAAAAAAAAAAAAGTACTGTCCAAATTGCCTTTCTCCCTGAAAAAAAGTAAAAAAAAGTAATGTCCAAGGACGTCAGATGATTTATACAACCCATCCCTTGCTGATGAATGCTAGGTTGTTTCCAATTTTTTCACCCTAATAAACTGTGGCCTCTTTGAGCATTACAAATTTTTGTATTGTTTTGTTTCGTTTTATGTTTGTATTCCCAGGCTAGAGTACAGTAGTGGCACCATAGCTCACAGCAACCTCAACCTCCTGGGTTCAAGCTCCCGTCTGCCTCAACTTCAAGAGTTTCTGGGGCTAAAGGCACCCATCACCACACCTAGCTAATTTTTTCTGGTTTGGGTAGACATGAGGTTTCGTTCTTGCTCAGGCTGGTCTTGAACTTGAGCTCAAGCAATCTTCCTGTCTCTCAGAGTGCTAGAATTACAGGCATGAGCCACTGCATCTGGCACATTACAGATTTTTTAAAGTGTATTTAAAAAAATGAAATCTGAACTCATCATTTGCAGACAGCCTGTAGACTTATGGAATAAATAAGGACCCAGAGAAACGTTATTTGGTGGGGAAAGAAGCCAGGCCCTCCTGGCAAGGCCCAGTTGCTGCACAATGGCCAGAGGACGAGGCTAGTTCAGGGAGGACAAAAGAGGGATAATAGGATTCTTAAACTGTTTGCTGTCATGGACCCTTTACAGAACTTTCTAGGAGGCTGTTTATCACCTGTAAATCTCAACAGCCCTGTACTTTGATTTTCCTTTGATAAATAACCCCTCTCCCCAGCACGAGTACTCGATCCATCCTTAGCAGGATTATCAGTCCAGGGGCCCTCCCTTCCCCAACCACAGGATGGGCCTAGAAACTAAATCAAAGCAGTGAGATTCAATCCTTGACGTTGAATAAAGCTACAGGGAGAGAGGCCCTTTCTGAATGCTGTGTTGCTTAGCTATGAAGTCTGGTGTTGAGAGAGAAATCCTTTCTGCGAATGAAGCTGGTCTCCTGATAACCTAGGTGGAACTCCTGGATCCAGACATGCCTGAAGCCAGCCCTACTGGCTTGGTTACATGAGCCAACAAATTCCATTGATGCTTCAGTGCCAGTCGGCTTTCTGCCTCTTTCACCGGATGAGTTCTTGTTCATTCACCCTTGACCCAGAGAAAACAAATTTATTTATTAATTCATTCAATCAGTATTTATTGAATTTCTGATCTATACTTGGCTCTGTGGTGGCCAATGATGGGGACAGTAAGTGACCGTGACAGAACCTGTCCCTTCTCTTATGGCAATCCCAGTCCGCCAGAGCTTAAACAGCCAATCACAAGTATTCAGCAATAACGGCAAACCTGCCATGAAGAAGGAGCTCAGGGGGACATCTGTGAACCGGTTGGCGAGATCAGAGAAGAGGCTCCCAACGACAGGCCAGGCACCAGCCAAAAGTGAGGGCTAAGGATTCATGCACACAAATCGTCGGCTTTCCCGACAAACCCAAGGCCCAGAAGGGTCCAAAAGATCTTGGGGGTGAAAGGAAGGATGGGGAGAGGCGAGGTGGGCATCCAGGCCCAGCTGGAGAGAGCAAGATCAGGAAGTGGAGGAGGCTGAGCTGTGAACATCACGGATGTCGTGGTCTTCCGTTCTTGCTCCTCAAAGCGTAGTGTAGAAATACATGGCTGTTAGCATCACGGGGAGCTGGTGAGGACGCAGAGATGAGGGGCGCCCAGCCCAACACCAACAGCCACACCCAGCCGGCCACTCCCCAGTGCTCACCGTCCACATCAGGATGGCAAAACCAAACCACGAGATGCCCCAAGTGTAGCTGTTGATGGCGTGGCCAATGTGCTCGAAGCAGCCCTGGGTATGGGGACAGTAGGGGTTTGAAAAGATGTCCAGGGGAGCTGGCAGCTGAAGGCGAGAGTCACTACGTGCCTCTGGGAAAGTCACTTTTTCCCCTGAGCCTTGGTTTTCTCACCTGTGCCATGGTGATCATGGCAGTATCTACCCTCCGGGGTGGTTCTCAGGAGCCAGGGAGGTGATGTGGAACCCCCGGCCCTGGACAAGTAGGTGCTGCCCTGATGGTGGCTGTGACAGCCTGAGGGTGATTTTATTTGGAGCCGGCTTTCTGTGCAGCCCCTGAGTTCCAAGGGTTTGAACTATGCCTTTAAAATTAGTCCGGAGATCATTCCTGCTCTTGTCACACCAGTGTTGCCTTCACATAGACCCTGTCCCAGCCTGGAAGAGGCCGGGAAGGTGCAAGGTGTGTGCCCTGCAGCTAGACAGGACCAAGTTGGGGTCTGCTCTGTCCCTTTGTGTTGGCTGTAGAGCAGTGATTTTCAACTGGTGTGCCATGGGACACTGATGTACCATGAGAGGATCTTAGGTGTGCCATGACAAATTTTAAAGATATTTATTTATTTATTTGAGACAGAGTCTCACTATGTCACCCTCTGTAGAGTGCTGTAGCATCACAGCTCACAGCAACCTCAAACTCTTGGGCTCAAATGATTCTCCTGCCTCAGTCTCCCAAGTAGCTGGGACTACAGGCAGCCAACACAGTGCCCAGCTAGTTTTTCAATCTTTACTAGAGACAGAGTCTCCATCGTTCTCATGCTGATCTTGAACTTCTGAGCTCAAGCCATCCACCCACCTCGGTCCCCTACAGTGCTGGGATTACAGGTGTGAGTCCCAGCATCTGGCCCCAATTGTTGTTGCTCTTATTCCCAGACAACATGAGAAAAGGTTCAGGTGGCAGGTCTGGATCGCACAGAGCCCAAATACCTCCTGCTAACTTGCAGGGAGAGTTGGGAGAGCCAGGGAGAGAGAAAACCAGAGAGAGGAGGAGAGGGAAGGAAGGAGATGGACGCACAATGGTAGGGAGAAAGGGAGAAAAGAAAACCAGAGAGGGAGTAAGAGGGGGCAGAGCCCAGCGAAGCCAGACCAACAGACAGGTGCAGCAAGGGGAGGGGGGACACACCTTGGTAAACAGGTAGTCCACGTGGCCCAGGCGGCAACCCTCTTCATTGACGGGAATGAAGTTTCCTGTCCGGCGACAGCACAGCGGGGGCCAGGGGAATACCACCTCTGGAGTGGCTGCCCGGAAGGTTGATGTGAAGTTCACCCAGTCCATGGGGCCAGACGTGCCACAGCATTCTTGCTGGAGAGAAAGGTCCAGCTCAGAGAGGAGCCGCTTGCAGGAGGTTGCACAGAGAGGAGAGGCGGGGTTGGCTTTCAACTGCTGGGCCCAACTTCCCCATATCCCGGGCTTCAAAGTGGGTGCAGGAGTGTGTCTGTGGATGTTTGTGACCAAGGATCAGGTGATATTTGTCCCAGGATCGGAAGGCTGGTAGGGGATTTGGATTAAACCCACAGTCACAAGAACGATGCTGACAAAATAACAGAAGGGGCAAATTCTGGCTTTTTCTGGCCCTGGTGAGTGTTTACTTTGTGGCTCCTCCCAAATGATGAAAACACAGGCCTGGGTGTCCTTCACACGTGGGTTCAAATCCTGGCTAGCTGGATGAGTAGGGCCAAGTGGGACCTCAATTTCCCTTGAGCCCTCAATTTCTTCCACTTCTGGGACAATATAATGTTTGTTTAATTAAGAGTGTGGCTTCCAGAACCTGGCTTTGAATGCTTCCTGTTCTGTGACCTACCAGCTCTGTGACTTCACTCAAGCCATGCAGTCTCTTATCCTGTTTTTCTTATTGCTAAAAAGTTGATCTCCCAGCTGGGTGCACTGCTCACGCCTGTAATCCCAGCACTCTGAGAGGCTGAGGCAGGTGGATTGCCTGAGCTCACAGGTTCGAGACCAGCCTGCCCAAGAGGCTGGCTATTTTCTAAAAATAGGAAAGCTAGCCAGGTTTTGTGGTGGGTTCCTGTCGCCACAACTACAAAAAACAAACCCAAAAAAAAAAAAAAAAAAAAAAAAAAACAAAAACTGATCTCCCTTGTAGGGGTGATTGTAAGGATTAAATAAGTTTGTTTGTTTTTGGAGGAAGAGTCTCACTTTGTCACCCTTGGTAAAGTGCTATGACATCATAGCTCACAGCAACCTCAAATTCTTGGGATCAAATGATTCTCTTATCTCAGCCTCCCAAGGAGCTGGGACTACAGGTGCTAGCCACAATGCCCAGCCATTTTTTAGAGACAGGGTGGTGTCTCACTCTGGCTCAGGCTGGTCTCCAACCTGTGAACTCAGGCAATCCACCTGCCTTGACCTCCCAGAGTGCTGGAATTACAGGTGTGAGCCACCGTGCCCAGCCTGGATTAAATAAATTTTAACAGTACTTTGAATAACACTAAAAACAAGTTAGTTCTTTTTTTTTTTTTTTTTTTGAGACAGAGCCTCAAGCTGTCACCCTGGGTAGAGTGCCGTGGCATCACAGCTCACAGCAACCTACAGCTCACAGCAACCTCCAATTCCTGGGCTCAAGCGAGTCTCCTGCCTCCGCCTCCCAAGTAGCTGGGACTACAGGCGCCCGTCACAACGCCCGGCCAGTTTTTTGATTGCAACCGTCATTATTGTTTGGTGGGCCCAGGCTGGATTCGAACCCACCAGCTCAGGTGTACGTGGCTGGTGCCTTAGCCCGTTGAGCCACAGGCGCTGAGCCAACAAGTTAGTTCTTAATAAACGATTGCTGTTACTATTATTGTTACGACTACTGAGGCCGTATGTTTAACAGTTCAGAGCTCTGGATCCTGGCTGCCAGGTTCCAATCCCACCCAGCTCTCCCTCCTAGCAACCGTATGACCCCAGGCCCTAGACTTTCCCTTTCTGGGCCTGGAAACGGGTTATGCCGCCCTCACAGGGGTCACGTGGTGGATGTCTTCAAAGCAGTCACTCACCTACCAGTGAGATGATGAGTAGGGCTATGGGAGCCCCACCTACCTTGGTGGACAGAGCCCAGGCCCTCCCAGCACCCGCCCACCTCGATCATGATGCGGTCCCAGAGGCGGGTCAGTTCCTGGCCCTGGTCTGTGTCTGCGCTGTAGAAAGTCAGCATCTGCTTGGTGATCAGGGATGGGTTGGAGACCATCTGCGGAGAGCCAGGAAAAGCAGGGTGCAGGAGAGCTGAGTGGGGAGGGAGTTCGGCCTCCACCCGCACCGGGGACCCTCCCCGCTGCTCCCAAGTCAGCCCCTCCCCGGCCGCCGCCCGCCTCACGTAGTCTCGGTGGGTGTAGGACGTGATGCAGGAGGCGCACTCAAAGATGTAGACGATCAGCATGAGCAGCAGGTACTGGGGAGAGACAGAGGGAGGGGCAGCTCGTCAGGGCGGAGCCTGCGAAGCCACACCCGCGAGCTGGACGGATCCTTGCCTAGAAACAGGAAGGTTTTTGAAAGTACAGGACGGCGCAGGCGCGGTGGCTGTTATCCTTTAATACTAGCACTTTGGGAGGCTTGAGGCGCAAGGATCCACTGAGCTCAAGAGTTCGAGACCTGGCTCAGCGCCTGTGGCTCAACGGGGTAAGGCGCCAGCCATGTACACCTGAGCTGGCGGGTTCGAATCCAGCCTGGGCCCGCCAAACAACAATGACGGCTGCAACCAAAAAATAATGCCTGGGCGTTGTGGTGGGCGCCTGTAGCTATTTGGGAAGCAGAGGCAGGAAACTCGCTTGAGCCCAGGAATTGGAGGTTGCTGTGAGCTGTGATGCCACAGCACTCTATCCAGGGTGACAGCTTGAGGCTCTGTCTCAAAAAAAAAAAAAAAAGAGAGAGAGTTTGACACCGGCCTGAGCATAGAGACCTGTTCTAAAAATAGAAAAGCTAGCCAGGCTTGGTGTTGGACGACTGTAGTCCCAGCTACTGGGGAGGCTGAGGAAAGAGGATTTGTTGAGCCTGAGAGTTTGAGGTTGCTGTGAGCTGTGACGCCAGGGTACTTGAGCCAGGGAGACAGAGTGAGGCTCTGTCTCCAAAAACATAAAGAAAAGAAAAAAAATAAATAAAAGTGCAGGACAATGTGAACATTACCACCTCCATGGTAGGGTATATGGTGTTCACTGTACAAGTCTTCCAACTCCTCTGTATATTTGAAATAGTTTACAATAAAATGCTAAAGGAAATTTTATCAACAACGAAAAATAGAGTGTATTTCCTGAGATTAACTATTGCCTTGGAATTGATAAAACCCAATGTCTACTATAAAAAGAAAAAAAAAAAAAACACGGGCGGCTCCTGTGGCTCAGCGAGTAGGGCGCCAGCCCCATATACCGAGGGTGGCGGGTTCAAACCCGGCCCCGGCCGAACTGCATCAAAACTCAGCTGGGCGCTGTGGCGGGTGCCTGTAATCCCAGCTACCTGGGAGGCTGAGGCAAGAGAATCGCTCAAGCCTAAAAGGTGGAGGTTGCTGTGAGCTGTGACTTCACAGCACTCTACGGAGGGTGAGAGAGTGAGACTCT
>CAUYRH010164853.1:0-26268 GCA_963574655.1 Perodicticus potto | reverse complement strand
AGCATCTGTTCTTATTTCCTCTTTATTGTTTCTGATTGAGGTTATTAGAGATTTTACTTTAATGTTTCTAGTTAATCTGGCCAAAAGTTTATCGATTTTACTTATTTTTCAAAAAAAACAACTTTTTGTTTTGTTAATTTTCTGAATGAGTCTTTTGTTTTAATTTCATTAATCTCTTTTAATTTGGGGTATTTCTTTTCTTCTGCTGGGTTTGGGGTTAGATTGTTTTTCTTTTTCCAATTCCATAAGATGGTTTGTGAATATGTTGATGTGTTCACTTTCTATTTATCATGTGTAGGCATCTAGTCAATAAATTTTCCTCTCAGGACAGCTTTTGCTGTATCCCACAGGTTTTGATAATTTGCATCTTCATTGTTGTTATGTGTGAGGAATTTAACAATTTCTTCTTTTATCTCTTCCTGATCCCACCTGTCATTCAGCATAAGGTTGTTTGTCATGCCTTTGTGTGTAGAAGAATGTTTTTGTTGGAGCTGAATTCCACTTTTATTGCCTTGTGGTCTGGGAAGAGACAAGGCATAATTTCTATTCCTTTAATTTTTCTGAGGTTTGATTTGTATCCTAGGATGTGATCTATTTTGGACATGTTCCATGGGATAATGAGAAAAAAGTATTATCTTTTTCTTTGAGATGGTGCATTCTATATATGTCTATTAATCCCATTTTTTCTAGGGTCACATTTAAGTCCTTTGTATTTTTGTTTAGTTTCTGTTCAGAGAATCTATCCAGTTCTTTCAGAGTAGTGTTAAAGTCCCCAGCTATTAGAATGTTATGGGATATCATATTGTTCAGACTTATCAAGGTCTGTTTCATAAATCTAGGAGCATTTAAGTTGAGTGCATAGATATTTAAAAGTGAGATGTCTTCTTGTTGTATTTTTCCTTTGTCCAGTATAAAGTGTCCATGTTTGTCTTTCTTAAGTATAGTTGCTTTGAATTTACTTGTATTCAAGAATAAAATTGCAGCCCCTCCTTTCTTCTGGTTTCCATTTCCTTGGAATACTGTTTTCCATCCCTGAAACCTGCGTCTTGATTTGTCCTACAGGGCTAAGTTTGGTTCCTGGCGATAGCATGTGGATGGGGTTTTGATTTTTTTTATCTTATTAGCCAGCTTGTGCCTCTTCAGTGAGGAATTTAATCCATTCACATTTATTGAGAGTATTGGTAAGTGTGATAGAATTTTATTCATCTTGTTATGAGAAAGTCTGTTGTATAGTTTTATTCTTTGTGCCATTGTGAAAGCAAGTTTTGACTTTTGGCTTTTAAGTGTTTTATTTTGTTCATGGTTCATTTTTGGGTTCAGTGTTGAGTATAGGTCTAACTCAAACACTTTATCCTCTAGCTCTGATGTTCTTTTCTTCCCATAGTCTAATCTATTTTTTGTACTTTCCACTGCATCTTTACATTCCCTGATTTTCTCCTTCATTTCTTAAGCTCCGTCATATCCTTTCTGTATTCTACATATAACTCATCCAATTTTTGGTTCTATGTTTCCATTTTCTCATCCATTCCCTTTATTGCCTTAATCATCCATATTTTACAAATTTTTACAGCATAGTAGCAGAATCTGCCTTCTTAAGATGATGGTCTTTACATCATTTTGGAGGAACAACATGTCTGTTTTTTGAACATGGGGAACTTGAATTTTTAACACAGTTACTGTATGAATGAAGCTTATGTTTTTTGAAATACTGATTTATTTGGAACCTTTCTACATTTGACTAGAGCTTGTAATTGGAGCAATCACCAACCAATATGGCATGAATGACCTTATAAAATGTAATCCTATGAAATAAAATATTTTATTAAAACCAAATGAAGTCACAAAAATTTGATGGCATTTTTTTTCCTAAAGAAAAATATCTATGAAATCCATGAACCTAAAATGTAGTTTTTTAAGTTATCAAAAAGCCTAGTTTAATGTATTTTAAAATATATGTTACAGTGTATTTTGTCACCCAGTATTTATTCTTTTATGAGAATAACTTCACAGAAAGCCATCTTGTTTTAGAATAATACTCTTAAAAGAGTACTCTTTTTTTCCTTGATTGTGCCTAAGTGCTGGAGGGCACATCTTTATTGAGTTATGTTCTGCTAGCTGCATTTACAAAGTTAATCTATGAGGTTAAAAAAAAGCATGGAATATGTGAATAATATCCAAAAGCTATCACTAACAAAATCATCAATACACTGAAAAGTTACTTGCATGTAACAATGCTAAGTAGTTTAATATACTTCAAACATTTCCAGTATGTTATTAGTTAAAAAATAAATATGCTAATACTTTTTCCAGAGATTCATACTAGCTCCAAATTCCTCTCCTCTGAGCATGGCTTAGATGTATTATTAAGACATTGGATAAGGCCGCTTCAAGTAGCTATTTAATTTATTCTTATTAATAAATGTCTATATCCTAAATGTGTTATTTATGAGTCCTCCCCAGTCTCTAATTCAATTATTAATATTTCATTCAATGAAAATGTATCGAATGCCTAATGTGTGGCAAGCCAAATTCTAAATATTAGAACAGTAATAAAAAAAATCAAACTCTATACCTGCAAGAAGCTTATAACATAACAAAAGACATAGGCATAACTAAATATATACTACAATGTCAGACAGTGATAGCTTTTTTTTTTTTTTGCAGTTTTTGGCTGGGTCTGGGTTTGAACCCACCACCTCTGGCATATGGGGCTGGTGCCCTACTCCTTTGAGCCACAGGCGCCACCCAGACAGTGATAACTTTTAAAAGAGTAGTAAAATAACATGAAGATAGAAAGGTGATGGGGGAAAGTGTAGGGACATGGGGTGTAGCACCCATGGGAGTGATAAGTGAGATGAAGGACACGGCCCAGAACGTATCTGGGAAGGGAGGCTGCTGGCAGGGGCCACAAGGCTGTGCTTGAAGAATCGGGAGGACACCAGAGGAGAAGAGGCAGAACTGGGGCCAGAGGAAGAAACAGGAGGCAGAGAGGAGCCAGGCAGGTGCTTAGGCTTTGCTGAATTATGGATTTTATTCTGTTAATAAATGTGCCTAGAAGCTATTGGGAATGTCAGCAGTATGCAACGTGATCTGGCTTACACTTTGAAAGGATGAGCAGCTGCCAAATGGGGGGGAGTATCGAGGCAGGAAGCACAGGTAGGAAGTTACTAGAACAGCCAAGCAAGAAAGAGTGGAGATCAGGGCCAGGCTAGTGGACAGGAGGAGGAGAAAAGTGCAGGCACAGGGCGGATCTTATAGATGGGAGTGTGTGAGAAAATCATAGACTGTTCTAGAAACTGCAGAAACTCAATAAGATTGCACATAGTTGAGGGGGGGATAGGGCTCAGCAGCAGAGATAAGATTGAAGAAGCAGGTGGTGGTTGGCTTGCGTGGGCTTTGGATGGAGTTTTGTTTTACTTTAAATACAACAAGAAGTTAGCGGAAGATTTTGAGATGCAAAATGACATAATCTAACTCACATTCCTTAAAGTTTATTCTGTATAGTGTATGTAGAATAGATTATATAGGAGGAAGTAGAAACCCAGGTCCATCTTCAAAATCTAATGCTGGAGGTTTGGCAAGAGACCAAGGTGGAGTGGGCTGGCTATTGAACTTTGGATGTCTTTCAAAGCCTTTCAGTTATCTACCTGAAAGCTCATCTGAATTAGCTTTAGATATCAGATACTTCCTTTCTCATGTAATTTGTTTATCACAGGAGAGAAAAATAACAGATGCCTTTAGTGGTTTAAAAACACTTAAACAGGTGGACCTCAAAGTATGTAAAAGGGACATATTGCTGTTGTTTATTATAATTTTCCTGCATTCTATTTCTGCTCAAAATTGCTCTAGGCCTTTAGACACTTAAGAAGATGAGCATTTGTTTTATAATGCTGCTTAATATCTTTTTCTTAAATGCTGATTTATGCAGTGACCAAAATATTGATTCTAAGCACTAATGGCAGCAAAAAGCAAATGTCACAAGACCTGGACAGGCTCTGGGAATGTGCTGTCCTGCAAATAAGCTGTTGTTTTATTCAAGTTAAATATGAAAATTAGTTTAAAAACTTCAGTTCATTAGTTTAAACCATTTTAATATATGATTCTGATTTAAGTGTTGTCAATAACTATTAATGCCCTTTTCTGACAGTCTTAACTTGCTTTTTTCAATTCCCATGACTGATGTATTTGATTGAAGCATTTACTGCTCTCAGAAGAAAAAAGAACATAATTAACTATGTACACAGAAACATGTGGCCATAGGACTTGAAAGTAAGAAAGCTAAATTTGTTTTATTTATTCCCTCCCTCCTTTCTTGTACTATGGGCTCTGTAAAATTTAGAACCCCATTGTTCTGACTTTTATAATTTACGATGAGGACCATATTTTATATTCTGTGGTCAGAAATGGGTCATTCCACCTCTTCTCCTTCACCCACAACACAGACTTTTGTGTACTGAGTCACAGAAATTTAAGCTAATAAATAAGGTGCTTGAAAAGGTGAAGAAAGAGGCACAGAGGTAAGAATGCCCTGACGTTCTGTTATAAGTTATGGGCAATATTATCAAGAGGAAGTTCCTTTGCTCCGTAAATATGTCCTAGGAATTTCAAAGGGAGAGCAGATGACTCTCGTGTTCTCCCCTTAACTTTAGGACACAAAAGTCTGAAACCATCTGGGAAAACCAGATGCAACCAAAGGGCAAGACTTCCCAGGAGGACAAAAAGAGGAAAACTTGAAACTTTGGTGAATGTAGAGCGTCAAAGAGACTAAGAGACTGTAACATGTGGAAGAAAGAACATGGGAGCCCAGCAGGATAGCTCCTCTGTGGACATTTGGGTTGCCTTACTGCAGAATGACAGACAACGTGAGAAGAATCAGTAAAGAGAATTTCACACTGTTTTCTGGACTCTGTGTGTGATCTTGATCACATCTTAGGTATGGATATATTTGGAGCACATTAGTAAGGCAAGTGACCACCTGTGCAGTCCAATTTGAAAATGTGAAAGTATTTATCTGCCTCCAAATATCTATTAAAAGTAACAGGTGTATATTCTCTAGTGAAAGAAACAGCCAGTCCTCGGTGTCTATGAGCTCCACAGGCACAAATCAACCAATCACAGATCAAAAATATTTTTTAAAAATTGTATCTGTACTATTCATGTAAGACTTTTTTTGTTGTCATTATCCCCTAAACAACACAATATGACAACTATTTACAAAGCATTTACACTGTATGAAGTAGGATGAGCCATGTCCCAGTGACTTAACGTTTATGGGAGGATGTGCACAGGTTATATGAAATGTTACACTATACCATTTTCTTTTTTTTAAATTTCAGATCAATATCAGAGTAAAAATGATTAGGTTATATTGTTTGCATTTCTAAGGTAAAGTTCAAGTTGTAGGAGTTGTGCTGTATACCCTGTACATCATTTCACACACTACGAGAGAGCTTACCAATTCCCCTCCTTTCTCTCCCCTCCCCCTGGTTGAATAGAATTGCATTTTTCTTGTGGGTGTGTAGTTGTTTTTCTCTTAATTTCATATTAGTATTGAGTACATTGAATACTTGATTTTCCATTCTTGTGATACTTTACTAAGAAGAATGACACTATACTATTTTCTGTCAGAGACTTGAACATCCAGAGAATTTTGTATATTTAGGGGTTCTGGAGATATAATTTATATTAAATTATATATGTAATATATTAGTTTAAAAGATGGCTATAAAACTCCAGTCCTGTAGAACCCCAGTCTTGGAGAACTCCAGTCCTGGCAATAGAGAGTGAGGACTGTACCCTGAGGTGGGGGCCTGTGGGAGCCTGGCCTAACTGGGGGCCTGGTGCCAGCCATGAATGACATTCCTTTGTGTTTGAAGTCATATATCACAAAAGAAAAAAAAAAACTTTTAAAATAACAGGCTCTTATTCGGGAGAATAACACAATGTCTTTATCCATTTCCATGTGAGGGATGTTCAGGTGAAACAGTGCTGGGCAGATTGCAAGTGGGAGCAGAAGCACTGGGTCTTGAACAAGAAATTCAAAAGAAAAGAGACAAACAATTTTCCAGTTGGGTTTTTGTTTATGAGAGGCACAGAAGTAAAGCATGGTGTTGGTGTCATGAGAAGGACAAATTTTGTTACTAGGCATTTAAATTCTCTAGGCTAGTGGATATGGAGAGCAGGGAACACTTGCACTTCTGGTGGAATACTCCATACAACCTCTATGGAAAGAAGTATGGAGAGTCCTCAAAGGGCTAAAAGTAGACGTCCCATCTGGTCCCATAGTACCATTACTAGGCATCTACACAGAAGAACAAAAATCATCTTACCACAAGGAAATTTGCACTAGAATGTTTATTGCAGCTCAATTTATAATCACCAAGATGTGGAAACAATCAAAGTACCCATCAACCCATGAATGGATTAATTAACTGTGGTGTATGTATACTAGGGAATACTATTCAGCCATAGAAAGATGGAGACTTTATATCTTTTGTATTTACCTAGATGGAGTTGAAACACATTCTTCCTAGCAAAGTATCATAAGAATAGAAAAGCAAGTATCCAATGTACTCAGTACTAATATGAAATAAATAAATAAACAACTACACACCCACACAAGAGAAAAATACAAGTATATTCAAGTGGGGATGTTCAGCACACTCCATGGGTGAAGAGCTCAACTACATCTTGAACTTTATCTTAGAAATACAACAATATAACCTAATCATTTGAACCTTCATATTAATCTTAAATTTAAAAAATTAAAAAAGCTATAATTTCTCTAGCCTAAGAATGAAGATAACATTTGCTCCCAGCTAACTTTAGGGAAATGAAGGAAAAAAATTCACAGGCAAAGGAGAGCTGAGCATTAGCTTGAAAAAACCATCAGTGAAGCATTTTTGGAAGTCATGGAAAGTATAATCCTTAAGCCACAGAAAAGAAGCCCCTGAATAGGGTACAAGGACAAGGAAGAATCTCTATCATTTAAATGACTGTGAGAGATGCTGCCAGGTCACTTAAAAATTGCAATTTGACTTATGCGAGCACACATGTCCATGTGCAATCAAAAGATGCAGTCTTCACAGTGTGAATCTGTATTTCTGCTACAGAAAACTTTTCCAGTAGCCTAGCATGACGTGTGCTTGCAAGGTGTGTGAGCAGGTGCACACATGCTGTGTGTGTGGGAGGATGCTAGATAAAGAATAATGCCCGTGCAAGTCTAGCAAATCGTTCCCAGTGGGGTGGTAGCAATATACCAGATGGACATAAGGAGGTTCCTAAAAATGTTCTCTCGGTGCATAACTACAATGTAGTGGCGTGAAGCTGCACATCTGTTAAGATATCCAAAGCACAGGTGGGCTTAGCCTTATTTGTTGAGAGTTAGGGCAAGACACAGTGAGAGACACAGAGAGGTGATAAGAGGCATACAGAGACCCCTGGGGAGTCTGGACTCAGCCCTGTGCTGGACTGGCCTCCCAGGAAGAAGGGGGAAACTAAAACAACAATAAAGGAGATATGGAGACACAGGGCCCTGTTCAGTTCATCTGGGTGACTCTCACCACAGATAAACACCATGTGCATAGGTAAGCACGGTCAAGTTGAAAACAACGTTATTTTTTAGTGTTGACAATTATGATGCTGATGACTATTTGGAATATGAACATACCATGATTATGATAATCTGTTCAATAATTACGTTGTGCAAATCAACAACAAGAAAACATTCTGGTGGTCTCCATCAATTCCAGGTTAAGAAAACTGATGCTGTTCCCCAGTTTATCTTGATGTCGATTGATTGATGATTGATGAACCATCAGTACATAAACTCATTTCTAAGTCCTTGACAGCCAGGATGACATTTTAAATTTCATGTGGAGAAATTGCCATCCCAGACTGTATGGGATGTATTGCTTTGCTTCGTGGGACTTCAAGAAATCACTGAAAACAATGACAGACTCAGAGCTCTACTGTGTCCCTCGTACATGATCGTGCCTATTATTACTATGGTTGGTTCTTATTTCTGAGAACAAACAAAAAGTCCTAGGGGAAAAGTAAACCTGAGAGTACCCATGGGGCTGCTTCATTGTTTCAGGACAGGTAGGAGGTGAGATGAAGGAGAAAGAAAGGAGGGACATGGTGGAGGTGACTGGATGACTTCTCAGAAGGCAGTAGAGCCTCTACTCATCTGCTCCCACCTACCCTTTCCTAAGGCTTCTTGTGCCTGCCAAGTCCCTCCTCCCAGATCTCTGTCCCCTTAAATTAAAAGAGTAGGAAGGAATTCAGGGTGCAACCAGTCCATGCAGTGACAACTAGCAATGTTTTGTCCCTGAAAATTCCAGGCGGAAGTTATAAAAGCAGAGGTGAATGAGGAAGACCAGGTGTCACAGGGAACATGCACCTGTGTCTCCCTTCCTCCCGCATCCAGCTCATACCCAGACCTTTCACCATGGGATGTGTTCTTTTTGCCATTGGTGTTTTTATGCAAGTCCTGGACGGACTTGAAAAGGGAATTTCAAAGAAGCAGCGTGCAGCAGGTTTGGGTGAAGGGCAGAAAGTAGAGGTGAGCAGAGTTGCCCAGAAGAGGTGAGAAATGACATTTTTTGGGTCTTTTCAAGCATCTAGAAGGCAATCAACTTTCTTTTCTCCACTGGCCATGAGCTAAGGCATTCTCTAGCCCCGGGTTCTGCAGCAATTTGTGCTTCTAGGAAGAGAGAAATCACCATATTCATGCACCGAAATGATGTTTCTGTCCATATCCCTTGAAAAGCGATGTTAAAAGGTTAATATGAGATCATCATGACCCTTAAATCCAAGATGACTCTATAACCCTCCCAGCTTTGGATGAATGTTTTTGCACCATTTTTCCTCTTTTTATTTCACTCCTCCAAAATATTTCTAAAAACAGAAAGGTCTTGACAACCTTGACTGTGAGTAATGGGAGATAAAGGGTGAAAATTTGGGTTAAAACATATAGTGTTAAACATACGTACAATTTTCTTTGATTTTGTGTGCAGGCCTCAATCTTTTTCTCAGAACCAACCACACAAACCACAAAGCCTGCGTGACTGTCTTTGCCTGCCACGGTAGCCCAGAACACATCTCCCATTTGTTGTTCATACAGTCGTTCCTAGTCGCAATTGCCATTTACTAATTCCCATCTGCTTGAAGTTTTCCTTGTATCCGATGGCAGTGAAGCAGATTGTGAATGTAACAGAAAATGTTTCCTTGGCACAGAAAAGGGGTATTTGTTTTAATTGACAAGGTGTAACATTTATGAGATAGAAATGAATTTTAGCCATCTCATTTATTTTGCTTCGTTCAATTCAAGACAATTATTGGCATTTAGGTGTATATACAGAAGCCTCAGGAAATTATGGGCAAGATGGAAAAACAAGTCAAGAAAGTCAATTCAAGCTTTCTAATTGTAAAACTTTCAGGGAAATAGCAGATTTGGAGGGTGGAGAAGGAGACTGAAAGTGGCAGTGGAAATTATTAGTATCTTATGTGCCACTGTAATTATTTATTTTTAGAAAATAAAGAGGTATTATGATTTTTAAAAGCAGTCTCCTCTGCTCAGCAATGATAAATCAATCATTTCATTACAAAAGAGTCTACAGTTAATGCTTTCAAATGAGAAAAAAAAATCAATCCACTATTTCTCCTTAAGAATGATCATATATCTGATGAGTATCTTTCTTTTGATAATGATTTTTTAAAGTGTTGTTTCTTGGTGCCCTCATGAGTAGCAGAATATATTGAACAGTAAAATGCTAAACAGTATTTGAGAGTAAGACACTGTTTCTATTTATTTATCTCATTAAATGTAATCATGTATTGAAATTAATGAATAAACAGAGGGTATCAGATGCAAACTAGATGAGCTTAAAGAGATATGCAGGCGAAGATAAAGAAAGTACAATTGATATTTGCCATTCTGATCAGTAAAAGCATACTATATGCCCCCCAAGGAAATAAAAGTGTTAGTGACATTCTCATCAGACCATTTTATTAGACAGAAAAAAGGAATAAAAAGAAAACATTCCATTTCCTTTGTAATCAATGAATGCCATTGCATCATTATACTATGACAGAAAGAGAAAGAGTGTATAGACTGCATCTAATTTTTCAATTGGAAAAATATCAGGTAGAATTTGAAATAGCCCAAGGGCAAAGGGCCCATGACATAGGTAGGACAGCCCTGGGGGCAGTGCTATGAGAAAGGCCCTCCTTGGGTTCTGTTGTATTCTATCATCCTCTTTGAGAGACAATTTTGAGGAGGTATTTCTGCATCTTTGTAGTTGGGTTAGGAGAGAGGAATAAGAGGAAGTCGGCCTTTTGGAAGCTTCTGTAACAAAGTGTCCCCGTGGTTATTACTGTGTTTCCTGACTAAGCAGAAAAATAAACCAGAACCTTCACTTCAAACTTTCAAAAGAAGGCTCGGCGCCTGTGGCTCAACAGGCTAAGGCACCAGCCACGTACACCTGAGCTGGCGGATTCGAATCCAACCCGGGCCTGACAAACAACAATGACGGCTGCAACCAAAAAAAAAAAAAAGGCAGGAGTTGTGGCGGGTGCCTGTAGTCCCAGGTGCTTGGGAGGTGGAGGCAGGAGACTCGCTTGAGTCCAAGAATTGGAGGTTGCTGTGAGCTGTGATGCCACAGCACTCTATCCAAGGTGACAGCTTGAGGCTCTGTCTCAAAAGAAAAGAAAAAAAAAAAACTTTCAAAAGCAAAACTTCTTATACTTAAATAAGAAGTTTATGCTTTATATAAAATGCATATACAAGTTCAGAATTTTTTTTTCCTGTCAATTTGATTAATGCTGTGTGGACTCTCCTAATCCCCCTAGTAATTGTCTCGGGTGGCAGTGTCTACGGAGACAACCCTGCTCATTCCAGGGCTGGCTTCACAGGGTGCTGGCATGTCCAGTATGTTCTTCAAGATGTGTCTTCCCTTGACCTTTCAAGTCTTGTTAATTGCTTGTACAGTAAACACTAAAAGTCTAAGCCTGGCAAAACCAAGGACACAGAGAGAGCTGATGCAGTTCTCACTGGAAGGAGCATAGCCAGGACGAAGGAGCAGGAAGCTGGTGGAAGGCAGGCCCTGTCGAGACACTCCCAAGGCAGGGGGAGTGGGTTCCTTCAGCCTGACCCCGGGGGTCATGGAGGAGAGAGCTGTCTCTGGAGGACCCATCTTCTGAAATTACTGAGACCTCTGACCTTTCAAATGTTGAAACACAGGATAAACTACCCGTTGATTGAAAAACTTCAGAGAAGATTTGGATACCAGATGGAGCTGGACTAATGAAAGTTTATTTCTCATCTCAAGGTTCTCTGTTTCCTTTCCAGAAATTTCTATTTCCTTTCCAGAAATTTATATATATGTAAATTCATGTGTACATAAATATAAGTATATAAAGTGGAACAATAATTATAGTGATAATATGATGCTGATGGGGATGGGGTCACAAGCAACTTTAGACATGGTGGGTAAAAAAGGTGCTGGGGAAGGAGCTTACTACCAGCAGCTTAGCATCCTGCCTTCAAGGACCCATGAGGAGAAGTCTGCTAGAGTAAATTCTCTGGCCATTAGTATCTTCTTCCACACTGACCCTGTCTCATGGGGTAAGAATGACTTAAACTACTATAGAGACATGGAAAATGACAAGTTATCTTGATACCTTCCTTTTTCTTCTTTGGCCCAGCTTGCCTCATGTCCTCATAACTTTTTCTCATTCCCTGCTTTCTCCATCCTTTGCTCTTGGGAATTTGTATCTGAGGATGAGTAAGGAAGGGTAGGATGCTTAAGTCTAGAGTCCAGACAAGCTGTGTCTTTGTTCTTTTCCTGTAGAAAAGGAAGCAGAAGTTTTATCGCTGTCTCTGTCATCTGCAATCTAGAAGGAAGTGTGTACCTGAGCAGTCAGCCCATCTCTATCTTGAAAAGCTAAAGTCTATAATTTCAGGCAAAACTCTTGATTTGCAACTGTTGATAATTCATTTTTAAATGTGAATATACTGTGCTTTCCAAAAGAATAAGAAAAGAAAAACCAACAGAAGCAAAACTAGCAGGTCAGGAAGAGCCCACACTATGGAGTACGAAGAAGCAATTTTGGGACATGACCCTAAGGAAGGATATCTGTCACATGATTCATGCAAAAGGCCAAGTAGGAGGTTGGTGAGGACAACAGTGATGTGAACCCCCAGGAGGAAGCTGCATAAGGCGAGTTAGAGCCACATGAGCCCAAGGAAAAGAGGTGATGCTGAACCTGAGATTGATGACTGAGAGAACAGTGGCTCCATGACTGGTCCCACTGAGCTCAAGGAAAGAGCAGATCAAAGAGGACAGTGACCTTTGAACGAGCCCATTTCTCTCACAACTCCCGGAAGTGTGTTCACCTCCAGGCTCCGGGACTGAAGGCTATTCCCAGGCCACGTGCTTGGTGTCCAACAGAGGACACCAGTATAAGAAGGAGTACACTGACCTGGGACCTGAATACTCTGATAAACGCACGTAAACCTAAAAGAACTAAAAGAACCACGCTGTTATGCTATTAAATAGTAGAAAGAAAGAATGTTCCCTTGATAGGATATATATAAAACTGAACTTAGAGTGACAATACTGTCTAAACAAAGAGGCTGCAAATTTTTGTTACTGAAAAGCATTTTAAAAGAGACTACATTCAAATGCTAAGTAGATCCTTCCAAAGCAGAATAAGAAAAACCACTAATCTTCCTCTCAATTAAATGATTCATATGAT
The DNA here is from genome assembly GCA_963574655.1 of Perodicticus potto. Taxonomy (NCBI): domain Eukaryota; kingdom Metazoa; phylum Chordata; class Mammalia; order Primates; family Lorisidae; genus Perodicticus; species Perodicticus potto. Next base: position 13,509 of record CAUYRH010164853.1, on the reverse strand, counting down.
TTTATGAGAAAAGATTAAGTTCTGGTTTTAAGTACAATTGCTGGATAATAGGAATATGAACCAAATATGGAGGATTTGAAATAAAAAAGGATAAGTATTCCCAATTCTGCAAAATTTGTGCCAAATAATTATAGATAATAAAATCTTTTATGTACTTTTTTAGAAGAAGATAATTAATCGACTTGAAAACAATTGTCAAATTTGCCAAATTTGCACTCTTGGTTTCCAATTTCCAGTTCTCTCCAGAAAGTGCAGTTATTTTTTGTGGGGAGAAATATGTGTCTCACAGGATGCATTTAAGTCTTCACTTTGATTTACAAGCTTCAGTGTTAATTAAGTCAATGCTTACCATGCTAGCAGTCTGGAATTCCTTTGACAACTATGATGTAAATTGTGGGTCTGGCACAGATACATGTAGATGGAGGCTTGCCTGATTTTTAAAAGGTGCTTTACAGATTTGGCTATGTAAAACTCAGTCTATAACTATTCATTTTACCTGGAAAATATTATTTATAAAGTCCTAGAGGGCAATTGTCCTGTAGAATAAATTGGCTTCACACAGGAACAAGTCTGTTATTGCTGAGAAAAAGTGACTGGGAGTGGCGCCCCCAAATGGAAGAAGCAAATTTAATGTCATCAGTTCTCCTGTCCTCCCACGCACTTATTTGTGTAAACTTCAATCTTTATTTGGAGCAATATTTCACTGAACTCCTTTCTAACTTGTGGGTCCCTCCTTTTCCCCAGGATCTACATGTCATGATAGTTGAATAATTCCCTTTTGTTCAAGTTCTCTCTTAAAAGTAGCATATCCACTAAATCTTGATTTTATTTTTCAGACAATCCCATATCTTCCCATGCCATCAGTTTTACTGAACATAAAATTGAAGGTTCTGAAAGCAAGTTTATAAAACCATATACACTTCACCTTGAGTGAACCTAGAATGGAGTTAAGTCAAGAAAACTTGTATTTGTTATAGGTGTTGTATTTACTAGATGTATGATTATTTCTATTCTGTGAATATATATTTTTATTTTAATTTCAGTACAGTGATGTATTTTTCAAGCTAATAGGTTTGAATAAAAGCATAAAAGGATAATGTTTATATAAATATTAATGAACTTCAGAAAACAAAAGTTGGTCCTTCAAAAAGACAACAAAATTGACAAGTGTTTAACTAGATTGGCTAAGAAAAGAAGAAAACCCAAATAACTAAAATCAGAAATGAAAGAGAAGATATCACTACAAATTTTATACAAATATAATCCCAGCACTTGGGGAAGCCAAGACAGGTGGATCATCTGAGGTCAGGAGTTCAAGACCAGCCTGAGCAAGAGCAAGACTCTGTCTCTACTAAAAATAGAAAAACTGGCCAGGCCTGGTGGAGGGCGCCTGTATTCCCAGCTACTTGGGAAGCTGAGGCAGGAGGGTCCCTTGAACCCAGGAGTGTGAGGTTGCTGTGAACCGTGACTCCACAGCACTGTACCCAGAGTGACAAAGTGAGACTCTGTCTCAAAACAGACAAAGAAAACAAACAAACAAAAAACCAACTAAATTTTATAGAAATAAAACAAAATTATAAGAGTACTGTGAGAGCCAACAAACTGGAAAACTTAGATAACATAAAAAATTCCTAGGAACACACAACTAAGATGGAATCATGAAGAAACAGAAAATCTGAACAGAAGTAAAACTAGTAAGGAGATTGAATCTATAAGAACTTCCTAATTAGAAAAGTTGGGGAGCATGTGGCTTCACCAAAGAATTCTACCAAATATTTAAAGAAGAATGAAAATAAATACTCCTCAAATTCTTACCAAAAATCTAAGAAAAGAGAACACTTCCAAATTTATTCTATGAGACCAGTATTACTGTGATATTAAAGCCAGGCAAACATAGTGCAAGAAAAAAGAAAAAAAAACCTTCAGACCAATATTCTTATTGAATATTGATACAAAAGTCCTCAACAAAATACTAGCAATCTGAATTTAAAAGCACATTAAAAGGATTATACATCATAACCAAAGGGACTTTGTTCCTGGAATTCAAGGATGACTCAACATATAAAAATCAATCAATATAATGTACCACATTGGCAGAACGGAGGATAAAACACACACAATCATTTCCACAGATGCAAAGTATTAGAAAAGATTCAACATACTTTCATTATAAAAGCACTCAACAAAAAGCATTCAACCTTACGGTTCATCTTACAAGGGTACAAGTGAAAATTACTAAATGTAGAATATAAATGTCTTCATATAGTGATTAAAAGGCCATGAAGGCTATGTTAAATAGTTCAATGAAAGTATTTCAGATTGGCATGGTCCCTGTGGCTCAACAGGCTAAGGCGCCAGCCACGTACACCTGATTGGTGGGTTCGAATCCAGCCCGGCCCGCCAAACAACAATGACAGCTGCAACCAAAAAATAGCCGGGCGTTGTGGTGTGCGCCTGTAGTCCCAGCTACTTGGGAGGCAGAGGCAGGAGACTCGCTTGAGCCCAGGAATTGAAGGTTGCTGTGAGCTTTGATGCCACGGCACTCTATCCAGGGTGACAGCTTGAGGCTCTGTCTCAAAAAAAAAAAAAAAAAAAAAAGAAAAAAGAAAATATTACAGATTGTATATGAAGTCAGCACATTGTGCCCCATGATTGCACAAAAGTACACAATTATGATTTAATAAAAATTTAAAAAAAAAGCATTCAACAAACTACAAAAAAGAAGAAAACTTCGTTAGCATAATAAAGACTGTGTACAAAAAGCCTACAACTAACATTATTCTCAGTGGTGAAAGACTGACAACTTTCCTGCTAAGATAAAGAGGAGCAAGACAAGGACACCATCTTTCACCAGTTCTGTTCTGCCTGTGCTGGGAAGTGTAGCCAGAGCAAGTAGGTAAGAAAAAGAAATATGGGCTTCCAAATTGGAAAGGAAGAAGTAAAATTACCTCTGATCATAGATCAATGAATGTATATGTAGAAAACCCTCAGTGCTTCATCCAAAAAAACTGTTAGAAAGAATAAATGAATTCGGCAAAGTTGTAGAATACAAAATCAGCACACAAAAATCTATTGAATTTCTATATATTAATAATGAACAATACAAAAGAAAACATCAATTTTATTTATAATAGCATCAAAAGAAATAAAATACTCAGCAACAATCAAGACTTGTACACTGAAAACTACAAAAGAAATTAAAGAAGACATTAATAAATCGACAGACATCAGTGTTCAGGGAATGGAAGACTTAATATTGTTAAGATGTTAATAGTACCCGTAGTAATCTACGGAGTCAATGCAATCCTCATCAAATCCCAACACTTTTTAGAGAAATAGAAAAAATTAATCCTAATATTCATGTGGAAACAGAAGAGATCCAAAATAGCCGAAATATTCCTTTTTTTTTTTTTGAGACAGAGTCTCCAGCTGTCACCCAGGTAGAGTGCCATGGCATCACAGCCTCACAGCAACCTCAAACTCTCGTGCTCAAGCAAACCTCTTGCTTCGGCCTCCTGAGTTACTGGGACTACAGGTACTCACCATCATACCTGGCTAATTTTTCTAGTTTTAGAAGAGACAGGGTCTTACTCTTGCTCAAGTTTGTCTTGAACTCCTAAGCACAAGCGATCCACCCTCCTTGTCCTCTCAGAATGCTGGGCTTACTGGTGTGAGTCTCTGCCTGGCCTGCATCTATGTTTATAGCAGTATTATTAACAGTGCCCAAAAGGTGGAAGCTACCCAAATGCCCACTGGAAATTAAATAAACAAAACATACAGGGGAACATTATTCAGCTTAAAATTTTATTCTTAAAAGAAGGAAATTCTAAGCTGGTAACATGGTAACAACTCAAGGACATTGTACTATGTGAAATAAGCTAGCCACAAAAGGACAAATAATATATGATTTCACTTACAGAATGCACTAAGGGTAGTCAGATTCCTAGACAGAAAATATCAAGGTCATTGTCAGCAGCTGGGGGAAGGGTGAATGGTAGATGCTTATTTAATGGGTATAGAGTTTCAGTTTTGCAAGATTAAAAGTGCTCAATGCTGTGAATGTTGTTAAAAGTGCTTAAGGTGGTAACTTTTATGTTGTGCCTATTTTATCACAATTATAAAATATTGAGGTGCCTTAAGAAATCTGGCAAACCCAAATTGCCCAGATCACCTGGAGGTATAGAAAGAACAAAGCCTTTTAAGCTGGAAAGACCTAAATTTTAAATGATTCCCCTACTTTCTAGTTTTGTGTCCTCAAAAATGTCATTAGTCATGCAGACATTCAGCTTCCTCATACTACCTTGTAAGGTAATGGAGAGAATGTATTTACCAGTCGCAGGCACCATGTGTGTCCCTTGATGGATATACAGCAATGATCATTTCTTTGCATTTGTTCCAGGTAATAGCAAGGTGAAATTGACTACAAATAGGTCTGTGATTTAAATGCAAATATCAACTTAACTTATATGAGCTAATACATTTTTTACAGCATGTTATGATATATACAGAGCTTTTATATACTACTTTCTTTTCACAACCTATTGAGGTAGGCATTATGAATCTTATTTTACCAATGGCTGATCTGAATGTGAAGGAGATACATGATTTGCTTAAGCTCTTATATTGCCATGATTCAACACAATATTTTCCTACTGCAATTTGCTATTTACATTATACAGCTAGGAAAGGAAAAAAGATCTAAGCCCAATTAATGCTTGGCTTCTTTTGAATCCTTTTAGTTTTCTTCCCAAGATTTAAAAAAATGATAGAGTCCTGTTATCTTGTCTGGATGATTAGGTAACTTGAATTAGAAATTCTGTCTCACCTGGTTTTCAGTCTTACTAGCCCATAGTTCAAAGCCTTGGATATATTTATGTTTTCAATAAATGTGTTGAATTGAAATTGTAAAAGCTATTGATCTGAAATACTGCATTGGAGACTTGGTTTTTTATGTGTTCTGTTTGTCATTTATGTAGTCATTCAAATTTTAAAATTTTGCATCCTGGGTGTGTTTTCATAAGCCTTTATTCAGATGCTAAAATTTGACATTAACAAATCATATACTTGGGAATTAACAAATTTATATTTGCTTAGTATAATTATCGCAACCACAGTATCTTTGGCAGTTTGATACAATGGAAACAAATTTGGACAGTAATAAGAACTAACCTTTCATTCTGGGTGCCAGGATAGCTCTATTGCTATCCCAGTACTCTTTGAACAGAACATATAAATATTTCATGCCTGAATTTCTACACTTGCCCAGTGGAGATGGCAATATTTATCCTGCCAATGTTGAAAGCTTGCTTTTTCCATATCATGGGGTTCAGTATACAGGGTTCAAATCACTTACAAGTTGTGTAGTGAGAGGCAAACCTGCTTACCTGTCTATCTACACAGCTAGTTAGTAATACGACCTGCCTCCGAGCTTTTTATGAGTTTAGAATGTGTTGACATTTATATAACACGTGTTTGGCGAATAGTCACGCTTTGCTCAAGTGTTGCATAAATTTTATGTGCATAAGTGTATGCACACTTGGAAAGTCTGAAAATGTATTTATAATACCGGGTTGATTATTAGTTTTCTCCCCCATTGCTGCTCTAGTTATGTATATGCATCCCAAATACTTGATTCTGGGTTTCCTCATCTGAAAATTTGATTAAATTATCTTTTAACTCTCATTTCTGATCATTAAATGCTCTTGCATCTCCAGTGCTCCCCATAAGACAGAGGTACCTACAGAAATGTAGCATGAAGCTAGAAATGGAGAGGATTTGAATCTTGAGAAGCACTCAAAGGAGGAAAGACATCATAAAAATGGTAGCCAATTAAAGATCCTCCTCTTTCTTTAATTATACCTAGCCTGACTCCAGACACAGGTGGCCAGAAGGAAGAATGGTCTCCCTTGAGCAGAATGAGATGTCCACACCTACCAGCTGACTCCCCCAATGCTGGGGACTCACCAACCTCAGCAAATGCTGTGGCCAACACACGAGGGCAGCTTTGGGTAGAAATTCTGGATGACTTGGGGGCAAAGACTGACTTCAAATTAATCAGGCTTGGGATGGGTTGAATGATCAATTATCTTAACATTGAGGTATAATTTACTTACAATAAGATGTTTGGTTTAATGAGTTCAGACCAATTAAGGTTACCTTAATTGAATCTCAAATTGCTTTTCCTAACAGGTTATTTTTAAAGACAATGTTAACTTTGAAGGAAAATCTTGTTGTGATCATTATGCCAACAATAAATTTGCTTCCTAAGATGACTGCAATATAATCAAGTGTGTTCTAACATTCTGATGAAAAGCATATTTTTATTTTCAATATTTTAAGTGAACATTTATTGACACTCAAATAGACCAATTCTTTGCAAAAATTTACAAAGGCAAAACCCAATGGAGGGCATGATGCATTTTACTGATTGGACAGCAGTAGAGACGCCACTGCAGTGGGTACAGGATCGGGGTGAGGTGGGCTAGAGAATGCAGAGCCATGAACTTTGCTGTGCATGAGTGCTTGGGAAAGTGGGAATAGAAAGTAAAGACAGCCAAAGTATGTGGTTATAGGATTTATAAACATAAAATTGGATTCACAGCATATTTCCAAAGCAAAGAATCCCAATTGCTGACTTAACATTGAGTTGACCTAGAAAAGAATTAAAACAAAATATCTCTAATTGATATTTTCATATCCAGATTTGCTCTCAAGTCATCAACTTATTTAACTATGGAAAAAAGCAAACTGAGGGACTATGTTGGAGCCCATATAGCCTATGGCTAGGAGGAGTGAGAGTTATAAGAAATACCTGTATAGCTCAATAATGGAACACCTGGGTGGAAAGGGCATAGAGAGGGATTTAGCTCTCCTAATAAGCATGAGAGCTCGTGAGATGAGAGCAGTGGTGAATTGGTAGTCTCTACACCTGTGGTGTCGAGAGGCACGGGATCAGCCTTATGTTAGGCTGGAGGAGAAGGCAGTCAAGGACCATGCTCATTCTATCACAGACCCGCTTACTCTGACTCTGTCTCCTCTCCTGCCTGCAGAAAACCAGCACAGCGTCTCTCTGCTGAAGATTACCAAGCTCTATTAAAGACTAAGACCTATTTTTCTAAGAAGACTGCTTTACTCTCTCTAAGACACACTCTCTCTCTCTCCTGCTGAAGTAGACAGCCCTCAGGCACCTAAGAGAACCATACCAGAGCAAGGTAACTTAACGGTCCGCATCCGGAACCTAGTTAAGCCGGGCAGAGACCTGGCCAGTCCTGGGTCCTGGCAAGAAGTGTCAGAAGTGACATGTGACAGGACTATCAAAAAAGTGTAATCAAATATAGGCTAAATGGGCAGTATCTCTGGTTTGACAGAAACTAAAGCTTTAAAGACCAGAAAATTCTCTATAATAATACTCCAGTCATTCATCGAGAAAATAAATGATTTGGAAATAAAGTTGGTCACTTCTATCTAGCTCAAATGTCACTGTTCTGTACACACTGGTGCTTTATCCACAATGAATCAATTCATATACACTTCAGGAAAGGTAAGAACTCTACTTCATTAAAACAGACTATGATGATCAAACCTGATACCTAAATTTATTCATGCATCTTCAATTATAAGTGAAATATGTTTGTAATTTCCCTTTATAACAATATGTTTTCTCCAATTTTAATATCAGGTGTATCCAGATTAAGTAGAATGATTTTGAAGTATTTCTTCTTTTTCTATTGTCTATAAGATTTAGCATGATCTTTCGTTTGAAATTATCTTTTACTTTTATTTATAAATATGGGTTGTCAATTTTTTGAGACTTTGGAAAAATAATAAGAAGTTAACTGATGACTCCATGGTGAGCCTCAGAGTCAAAGCATTCTATAATAGACATACTCTTATCTTACATGTGAATGTTACTTTCTTTGCATTATTATTATTATTGTTGCTTAATATTTCAATGCAGCAATCATCTGATTTCTTTTCTGAATGTATTTATATTCATTTATTCTTTACGAGGTTTTTGTTTCTGGTCCTTATCTTAAACATTGTTATTGTTATTAAATTTTAGTCCTTTTTAATTCTGTGAAGGCAAAAAGTGGAAACCTAATAAACACATGTATATGTAAAAATAAAAAAAGAAAGAAATAGCATATTCATTTTATTTATTCAGATTTAGATATCTGCTTTTTGAGAAAATTACATTTAAAGATCCCTTTCACTTTTGTATATATTTGGTGTGATGCTATCAATAGTTATTCATAATATATAAAATGGAATTATCCAATTCATTTTATTTGCAATGAATTTATCCAGTTTCCTCAAAGGAAGAAGCAAAAATGGATTATTTCAAGAAGAATGTTATCTAATATCCCACGTTAATGGACTCTTTTTAGATATAATTAGTACAGCCATGTTAATGGCTATGTGGATTTTGGTAATCAACTAACACAATTAGTCCAGAATTTATGAACTTTCACATAATAAAGTTTTCTAAAAATTTAAATGCAATGAATTAAAAGTTAGGTTAGGTTCTAAATATAATTAAAGCATTCTTTCTCCAATTTGTGCTTAAATTTGCATTATTATATGCAGAACATACCAAAATCTGAACATCATTTATTCTGAAGAAAATATATAAGACATAGAAAATAACACAACCAATATGGGACATGGTAGATACAAATTGACTACCCAACAAATAGAGGAAAATTTCTTTAAGAAACAATTAAAAGGCGAATTCAATTGATATATAGCCAGAATATATATGAGCACTTCAGAGTTTCTTGTTTCCATATTACCTAACCTAGAATTTGACAGGTTTGCAGACCAATGCTCCACTCCATGAATATGGAGGCTGAGCTTGGACCAAGTCTCTCCACTTGTTAGCCATGTGGCATCAGACAATATGCTTAGACCCAGAATTTACTCATTTGGGGGAATAATAATGATTACTAAGAATGGTGAGGATAATAATAAATACGTGTGAATAGAAATAAGGTTTAAAATGTCATCAGTTATTTCATATTCCTTAATACCTTTCCCTTTTGTCAGTTTTGTTATTCAGTAAATGAAGAAACTTAGAATGTGTCTGGTGTTGTAAGCAATCAGGTGTGTTCTGTCTAGGGCACTTGGCACCAGACTGAGAGAAGTGGGATGGTCATTTATCGCATCTTTGCAAAACCAAAGGCCACACCTGGAGTTTGTTCTGCATAGTTCCTTCTTAATTCACCCACATCTGGTCACAATGAAAATGGCTTACAACAAGTAGCAGAAACCAAATAAAACAAACCAAACCCAAAAAAGCCTTAGTTGCCAGGGTTTCTAAAATAATCAAGGAATATTGTCACTTATAAATGTAGTTTCTTATACCATCGATCTGGAAACAGGAAAAAACCAGGGTCTCTTACCTCCATAAAATTACTTAGTTTAACAATATTTTCCTTTTAAAGTAAGAACAGTAATTTAAATGATAAAAATGTGTTTTTATTTTATTTTATATAGAGTTTTTTGGTAAAAATTTTGTAGTATTGTATGATTTCATAGACATTCATCATTAGTGTGCAAAGTTTCAAATTCTGGCCTACATGTATATTCGATGCTTGGATGTTATTACCTTAACAAAGTAAGCGAATAGGCTTGTCACTGGTTCCAAATTCACAAAAGATTATAAGAAATAAAAGTTTATCTATTGTTCATTTTTTGTCATAGTAAAATATATTTCTCTCAAAGAGAAAAATGTCATCATCTAAATATTATCAAATTTGGCACTCTTATTGCTTATATAAATTAATTAACCAATTCATGCACACATCTGTAAATAGAGATAGCAGACCTAGACATTAATACATTCTTATTTTCTCAAAGTTTGACTCCAGATTAAAAATTACAAAAGTCCAAGATGGTTGTATTTAATGATGTTTTCTTAAAATTTTCTTAAGAACATGAAATATTACCAGAAAATTTTTTTCTAAGAGTATTGAATGCCGGTGAGTAATATTTTCTGAGCAGAATAGAAAAAAATTAAATGTAAAATAAATGTCCCTTTACATTTGTTCCAATTCTCAGGGGAAACAGTTTCTTGCACAGACTTTTAGTTATTTTCTATACTAGAAAGTATATTGTGTGTAATAGTGTAAAATTTATCATCAATCTATTATACTGTACATACTTTCTGTTTTGATAGTTACTTTTTTAAATTAATCAATATATCTTCTATCACCATTATCTATTCACATTAATACATATATGCTTGCCTCATTAATTTTTGGTGATAATATACATATCATTATTTAAAATAATTTTTAAAATAATTCTCTTTGCAAAGATATCTCCAGGTTCTCTTAGGAGTGAAGTCATTGGATAAAAGGTATAACCAACTTGTTTCCAAAGTTGCTTCTCCAAAGACTTCCATTTACTTTCCTACGTAATACCAATAGATGATACCGAAGTGTCCATCTTCTTATAGTCTGGTTAACATTGTCATGTGGCAAAATTACCCTTTGCCAAATGGCTCAATTAAATAAGCAATCACAATGTTTAAATTACCATGCTCCATTTATTGATAGGAAGTAACATCTTTGCATATTCTGTTTTTATAGGATATGTCTTACCTGACTTTGCCTTTTCCCCAAGTTTATAATTGACTGTTTTTTCTTATTGGTTTTCATACAATTTTAATATATCAAGAAATTAGTCCTGTTTGTTCATGTGTGTTGTGCATATTTACTCCAACTTATCACTTTTAAAAATTTTAGTGGGAGCTGGGCACACAATGATTTAGGGCACTTAATTTTGGGTCTGTTATCTTGGGCCATTTCTCTGTAGTTGGTCTGAGCAGATGGCTCTCAGAGAGGATGTAGGCATGTCTCACACTGAAGCCCCCTCCTTTTTTTTCCTTTTAGAAGCAGAAAATATTGATTTTTATTAATCCTTGACCCTGAAGATCATCTTTTTAATACTCTGTGACAAAGGGAATTACATATAAAACACTATTGCTGCATATGAAGTATGATGATTGATTCAAGGAAAGCAATTCTGCTATGGAATTACAAGGTGAACAAGCTACTTTTTTTTCATGGCACACTATCTTTTTATTTTTTTATTAAATCATAGCTGTGTACATTAATGCACTTATGGGATACAATGTGCTAGTTTTATATGCAATTTGAAATGCTTTCATCTAACTGGTTAACGTAGCCTTCACCACATTTTCTTAGTTATTGTGTTAAGACATTTATATTCTACACTAAGTAGATTTAACATGTACCCTTGTAAAATGCACCATAGGTGTGGTCCCACCAATGACCCTCCCACCATCCTTCCTGCCTCCTCTTCTCCCCTCCCCCTCTTCTTTCCCTTTCATCTTGGGCTGTAGTTGGGTTATAGGATTCATATGGAAGTGTGGGTGCTTATAAATTAGCTTCATAGTAGGGCTGAGTACATTGGATACTTTTTCTTCCATTCTTGAGATAGTTTGCTAAGAAGAATATGTTCCAACTCCATCCATGTAACCATAAAAGAGGTAAAGTCTCCATTTTTTAAGGCTGCATAATATTCCATGGTGTACATAAACCACGATTTATTAATCCATTTATGGGTCGATGGGCTTCTTTCATGACTTAGCAATTATGAATTGGGCTGAAATAGGGGTTTTGCTGGAGTTTTTGTTTGTTTGTGTTTTCTTTTCTTTTCTTTTTCTTCAGGTCAGTTGTTTCTGATCAGGACAAAGCTGGCCACAAGTTTTCTTCTTTCTTCCATGTTTTACTTTTACACAATTTTTCTTCTGTGTGCTTGACCTCTAGCATAAGGATTTTTGTTGAAATATAATAATCTTTGGAATCTTCTCTTAAATCCTGATGATCCATCTCCTCTCTCTCTCAACTGAGTTTTGAAAAGGAATGTTTCGCTACTCCCGTGGCATTATCATACCCCTTAAAACTTACCTTTTTACTTAGGATATTTTTCTTAACACTGTCAATATACTAGAATTCTCAGAAAAATTGGAACTATGTTCAGGATCTCAATGGTTTTGCTCTTTTCTTCAGTCTGACCCACCTGTCCTTGCATTTGTAAGATATTCTTTGTGGTATTTCCTAGATTATATTTTAGCCAGTTCTCTCACCTGCTTTTATTCCTTTTGCTTACATAAAGGATATCACAGAGAGGATATAAATAACAATATTTTATTCTACCTGGTGAGTATATATTTATATTTAGTTATTAAAATTTGTACAGACTTCAAGAAGAAAAAGAATCACACCATTTATGATAGTTTATAATCATCAATAGATATTTGATTTGGTTTCTAGCATTCCCATTAGAAATGTACTTATATAATAGTTGCAATCTTGGTCTCTTTGTGATCAGGTGACAGTCCAGCCCACAGCCATGGTGGCAGACACATGCAGTATGTGCTGGTTAATTGCTTATTCCCATTTCATGCAGTGTTATGACATAGCTGCTGTTGCTTGTGAACTTATTACAAATTCTTAAGATTTTAAGAAGAAAACAGGTGCTGGGTCACAAGCAGACCCAAGAAGGACCTGAATTTCAGTTTTTTCCATATGAAGTCATCATTTAGATTTCTCTTGTCCTCTTTCAATGGCAGCAAACACCATGGCTATGGAAACTCAGCATGAAGTTCAAATGGGGTCACATTCCAGAGGGCAGCAAGGCATTTTTCCTCCTGACCCTGTTACTTTTGACCATCAGGCTTCTATTACCCATGTGGCAGGGCATGAAGGCTGCAATTTTCATTATGACCAGGAATTCTTCCACGGTGCATTCAGAGGGGTATCAGCCTCCTAGAGTCATGATTAAGTAGAAAAACAGAGGTAGCACATCAACGACCATGGCATCCTCCCGGCCACATCTGCAGCAGCAGTTCTGCACTATGTGTCCAGTTGGATTGCAACTGTGCATGGACTTAGAAGAATAAAAAGTTGGACACTTTTGGCCACCATCAAAATTTTACCTGCAGTTTCAATGTACTTATATCTTTGAGCATGGTATTTTAAGAACCAAAAATATACACAATGTTCTGTGTTTTCAAGACACAAAAACAAATATTATCACTGCAAATGTAGCCCTCAGTTGCTGAACTATATTCATACCTATCATGGGTTATGTAAACACCATAAATACAACAAAACCATTACCATACTATCTACATTTCAGAGGTAAAATTCCTAATATTTTTAAAGTTGTTTTATTAGTGACAGAAACTGTGGATAATTACATATTTGATGAGGAACCTGAAAATAATGAAGAATGTGTCTATTGCCAGCAAAATACAATTATTCCAGGTCCTTGTCACATACAAACGTAATAGTTCTTTACAACAGATGGCTCTTGTGTGACAAAGCCAGTAGAACTTTTTTTTTTTTTAATTATTTTTTATTGAGTCATAACTGTGTACAATGATTCAGGCTTGGAGTACAGTGTGCGGGCTTCCCATACAATTGGAGATATTTTTATCCACCTGATTAATGTAACATTCATGATATTTTCTCATTT
>CAUYRH010164850.1:0-11126 GCA_963574655.1 Perodicticus potto | reverse complement strand
GCTTAGGTGATTCTCTTGCCTCAGCCTCCCAATTAGCTGGGACCACAGGCGCCTGCCACAACACCCGGCTATTTCTTTTGTTGCAGTTTGACTGGTGCCGGGTTTGAACCCGACACCCTCAGTATATGGGGCCAGTGCCCTACTCACAGAGCCACAGGCACTGCCCTATTTTTTTTTTCTGAGATAGTCTTACTATGTTGCTCTCAGTAGAGTGCTGTGGCGTTACAGCTCACAGCAACCTCAAACTCTTGGGCTTAAGCGATTCTCTTTCCTCAACCTTCCAAGTAGCTGGGACTACAGGTGCCCACCACAACATACAGCTATTTTTTGGGTTGTAGTTGTCATTGTTTGGCAGACCCTGGCCGGGTTTGAATCCTCCAGCCCTAGTGTATGTGGCCAGTGCCCTAGCCGTTGAGCTACAGGCCTCGAACCCATTCTGAGTTTTAAAAACCTGTGTCTTTAGGTGTAAAAAAATTCTCAGATTTATCTGGACATGCAAGTAGACAAACTTAGAGAATTGGCAAGACGGGAGGCCCTGCCAGAAGAAACCCTGTCTAAGTGCAGACATCAGTGCAGGCTGTCTTTTTGCTGTCTGGCGTGCTGCAGGACATGGCTCAGAGAGATCAGTCCTGTTGCATCAGCCACTGTGCCTGTAAACCAGTGACCTCTTCCAAAGCAGCAAAAATTGTTTTGCTGCAAATCAATCTCCATGTTCCTAATTTTGCTTAAATCAGTGATGGGAGAGCCACTAAAATAATTAAATGAGACTTAAGTTTACCAGCAGGTGGCAATAGAGGTAACGTGTCTCCCCAAACATACTTGTATTATTTCATAAGCCAGGGATATGAACCTTCAAAACTTGGTTGAAGTTTCCCCAACTTCACTTCACTCTGCCCTACACTAGCATTCTATAAGACAGGATTATTCCAGCCAACATAGTGTAGCCAGAAACAAGTTTTTCTTCACTGAGCTGCTCAATTTTCTAAGGGTGGCTTCTTCAGGAGTTGATGTTTTTCGTTGAAAAATTGGATACAAAACCAGAATTATTTATAGTCCCAGAAATTAGATTTATTTGTGGTCAAAGGAGTCTTAAAAAGATGAAGTAAATGCTGTTTTTTAAGTATAACCTCCTGGCGTTATTTAACGAGTGGAGCTCAAACTCTCGAGTGAACAAAGATGAAACGATACAATCACTTTTGAACGTCAAAGGGGCACTAAGATCCTAAGTGACTTTCCCAAACCTGTATTGATTCCTTTTCGTGAGATAACCTTTAGATTCCAATGGAAAAAATAAACTCTTTTATTATCGCATAATAATTTTAGAGATCAGTGTAACAGAGAAATTTGCTTTGGCTCATATCCCAAGTAGATATCAATACTGCAAAAACATTTCACCTGTTCTCTCCTTAGAACTTGTAGAACGCCTGTACTCCTCCTGTTTCCCCAGCTTTCTCTGGTTCTCTCTCCTTCTGCATAGATTCCTGGACTCATTTCCCACAGACCCTCTCTTCTCCTGGGGTTAATCACTCTTTTCACTTCCCACAATCTCTTTTTCTTTCTTATAACTGAATGGAAATCTGGGATACATAATTTTAGAAAAATAAAAACTATTTGTTCCTGTATTTCATGGTCTTAAATTTACAGTCTGGCTCAATTCTATATTTCTAAAAACCAGAAATAAAGGCTTGGCGCCCGTGCTCAGTGGTTAGGGTGCCAGCCACATGCACCGGGGCTGTAGGTTCAAACCCAGCGACAATGACAACAACAACAACAACTAGCTGGCATTGTGGTGGGCGCGTGTAGTCCCAGTTACTTGGGAGGCTGAGGCAAGAAAATTGCTTAAGCCCAAGAGTTGGAGGTTGCTGTGAGCTGTGACACCATGGTACTCTACCAAGGGTTACATAATGAGACTCTGTCTAAAAAAAAAACAGAAATTCCTTTTAGATTATTTAATTTAATTTTTAAAGAAGCACACAGGTTCACGTGACTCAAAATTCAAAAGGCACGACAGGGTGGGGTGGTGCCTGTGGCTCATTGAGTAGGGCGCCGGCCCCATATACCCAAGGTGGCGGGTTCAAACCCAGCCTCGGAAGAACTGCAATACAGGAAAATAGCTGGGCATTGTGGTGGGTGCCTGTAGTCCCAGCTACTCGGGAGGCTGAGACAAGAGAATCGCCTAAGCCCAGGAGTTGGAGGTTGCTGTGAGCTGTGTGACACCACGGCACTCTACCAAGGGCAATAAAGTGAGACTCTGTCTCTACCAAAAAAAAAAAAAGGCACAAAAGGCTAAAAATGTTCTCTCCTATCATTTCTTCCATCCAGTGGCTGCTAATGCTTCTAGTCCCTGATGAATACTTCCAGAGATAGTCTTTATGCATGCACGAGCAATTAACTATATGTACATGGGTGTATGTATATGTACAGGTGTGCATGCATAGAGATACTCTTTATTTTTCTTTGTTCTTTACAACAAATGACAAACTATAGAATACTTTACACAAAAGCACCTTCTTTTTTTTTTCACTTATCTATATATCTTGGCAATCATTCCATATCAATCCAGAAGAACTTTCTCTTTCTTTTTTCATAGTCACCAAATATTACATTGTACAACTAGTCCGTAATTTATTTAATGAGACCACTGCAGACAGACAGTAAGGATATTTTCAACTATATGCTATTACAAATAGTTCTACCATGTATAAACTTGTTCACATGTCACTTGCACACATGGGTATACTTCTGAAGGATAACTTCCTGTGAGCAGAATAGCTGAACCAAAGGGTACATACTTTGTAAGTTTAATGAATATTACCAAATTGTCATCTTAGGAGTTGTAGCCCCAGAGATACAAAAGCATACCCAGGTCCATGTACATTCTTGCTCTACTTCAGAATTCTTCCAGCTATTCTCACTTTTCTTTCCACACAAACTTTAGAATTAGCCTTGGTCCCCCAAAAAATCATGTAGGAAATTTTATTGGTATTGCATTAAATGTAGATTTCTTTTCTATGTTGAGTCTCTTCATGAATGCCTTTCATTTGCTAAAGGGTTCATTTCTATCCTCAGTAGCAATTAGATATTTTCTTTATATAGAGCTAACACATTGCTTCCTAAGTTTATTTCTTGTTGTTATTATTATTATTACTACCATTGCAAATAAGATCTTTTCTTCTAAGTGGTTGCTGCTATACATATGAAAGCTTTGATTTCTCTGCTTGCCTTGCACTTATTTCATTGCCTTATGAAATTCTCATATTCTTTGTAATAGATGACCTATGTTTTCCAGGTATACAATCATACCATGACTCAACAATGATAATTTTATCTTTTTCTTTCTGTTTTGTATACCTCTGTTACACACTAAATGTTTGTGTCCCCTAGAATTAATATTTTGAAGCCCTAATTCCCAGTATAGATGTATTTAGAGATGAGGTCTCTAAGGAAGTAACTAAAGTTAAATGAAGTTATAAGAGTGGGGCCCTGATCCAATAGGATTAGTGTCCTTATAAGAGACATGAGAGTGCTCGTTCATATGTGCTCTCTCTCTCTCTCTCTCTCTGTGCCATGTAATTCTCTCTTCCTGGCTATCTACAAGCTAAGAAGAGAGCAATAGCAGAATTAACTCTGCTAGACTTTGATCTAGGACTCTGGAACTTGAGAAAATAAGTTTCCATTGTTTAAGCCACCCAGTCTATGGTATTTTGTTATGGCAGCCTGAGGAGATTCATGCAACCTCTAATTTCTTTATTTCATGAAATGTATTGGCCAGAACCAACAATGTAAAGTAGTAGTGATAATTGTAAGGGAATATTTCTAGTGTTTAAATATAATGTGGGCTTTGAAATGATAAATACATAATCATATTAAGACAGAAAAGATACTTCTATTTTCAGTGAATTTTTTAAAATTTGTGTTATTTGTTGAAACTTGAATTCTTTTTAGCATCTATTATAATAGTTATATGCTTTTTCTTCTTAGATCTATTGATAGAGGGAATTAAGTTAACATCTTCTTATTATTAAATTGTGTATGTGTTCCTAATGGATATCACACTTGGTGAGGGTGATTATTCTTTTACTTTGATGCTGTTTTCTACTAACTAGTGTTTTCTTTAGGATTTATGTAGTCATATTAATGAATGAGATTGGTCTATGGTGTGTGTGTGTGTGTGTGTGTGTGTTGGGTTTTGGTGTCAGTGTTATCTTAGAGATTTTCTTCCTTTTCTATTCTCTGGAAAATTTTTAATAGCATTGAAGTGATTTGTTCTGTAATGAAATGGTATAATTTCCTATAAATTCTATAGTAGAATTTCCCTGTAAATTCAGCTGGTCCTGGTACTTTGTTTTTCTTGTTTGGTTGTTTAGAGGGTACTATTTCTTAAACAACTTTTCTTCATTAAATCAATATTTTTTTGTATAGTTCTTTATTGTCTTCTGCAGACCTTTTAAGTAAGTTTATTTTCACAAAATTATGTATTTCCTAGGATTTCACATTTATTTGCTAATTTTTGAGAAAGATAATCTCTATGTTTCTCTTAATTTCTTCCATATTTGCACTTATTATTTTCCTTTATAATTTTTTATTTTCTTAGTTATGCATTTTGTTAGTTTCTGAATATTCTGTAATTTTGATTTTGATTTTCTTTATGAACTAAGAATTGCTTTAATAAAAACTATTTGTTGCTGAGGTTTGTTTTATCTTTATTTTCTAGGTGTTTTGCTATTTTGCTTATTTCGTTATCTTGTTTTATTATTAAGATTTCTCTTGATTGTATCATGAACAGAGAATGTTTTCTGCTATATTTCTACATTTTATAATTCCTGATGTTTTTCTTTGGCTTAAAATACGACCAGTTGTTGTGAATCCCACAGAGTGTGAAGAGATTTCACAGTGTCTGGTATAGGGTTTGATACATGTTGGTCAGATCTACCTCATTAATTATGTTATGTAGGTCTTCCATACCATGCTTTTCGTTTGTTTATTTCCACTTAACCTGTCATGGACTGAGGGAGCCGAACTGAACTTTCCTGCTGCTACAGTCTTCCTGTCTCCTTTTCACCCTGTCTTCCATGGCCTTTGTTTTACGACTGTGCTAGTTGCTCTTCTAACTTCTTAAAAATTGTAATTGTTAAGATGTTATAAAGTATGAGTCTTTGACTTTCTTAAGCTTTTAGTTTTTGGATATTCAAATTGTGACCCATTGTATTTGCTGGTATTACTCTGCCCATATTTTTACACTTTGTTATTCTGAATTCTTTGGTTTTTGGCAGGGCTTATAGTTGGGTTTGACTTGTGATCCAATTTGAAGTTCTTTTTCTCATCTTTGACTTCTGTTATCTGTTGAATTGTATTCCCTAAATATTTACTTGTTGAAGTCCTAATCCCCACTACCTCAGAATGTTACTTATTTGAACACAGGGTTATTGCAAATGTGATTAGTTTTTTGTTTTTTTTTTTTATTGTTAGCCTTTTTTATTTTGCCATTCTGGTGAGTGTGAATAGTGGTGGTTTAGTTTATCTTTTATTGTGGTAAAAAACACATAACATAAAATTTACCATCTTAACTATTTTTAAGTATACAGTTCAGTAAAGTATATTCATCTTGTTGTGAAAAAGATCTCCAGAACTTTTTTTATTAAGCAAAACTGAAACTCTGTACCTATTAAACAATAATTCTCTTTCCTTAATCCCTCTTCCCCCAGCCCCTGGTAACCACCATGTTACTGTTTCTATGAATTTTACTTTAGAGTGAAACTGTACAGTATCTGCCTTTTTAAAAGCTTTATTTTTTAGGGACAGAGTCTTTTTCTGTCACCCAGGCCGGAGTGCAATGGTGTGATCACAGCTCACTGAAGCCTCAGACTTCTGAGCTCAAGTGATCCAGTGATCCTCCTGTCTCAGTCTCCTGAGTAGGTAGGACTGTAAGTGTGTCACCGTGCCTGGCTAATTTTTTTATTTTTTGTAGATAGGGGTTGGGTGCGCACGCACACATGTGTGTGTGTGTGTGTGTGTCTCACTCTGTTGCTGAGGCTGGTCTCAAATTCCTGGCCTCAAGTAATCTTTCTGCTT
This sequence comes from Perodicticus potto, assembly GCA_963574655.1. Taxonomy (NCBI): domain Eukaryota; kingdom Metazoa; phylum Chordata; class Mammalia; order Primates; family Lorisidae; genus Perodicticus; species Perodicticus potto. The sequence goes on along the minus strand of CAUYRH010164850.1, from coordinate 5,054 downwards.
CAGCTTCCCAAAGTTCTGGGATTATAGGATGAGCCACTACACCTGGCCCACTGTACTTGTCTTCTATTGCACTTAGCATAATGTCCTCAAAGTTCATCCCTGTTGTAGTATGTGACAGCATTTTCTTCTTTTATAAAGCTGAATAGTATTCCACTGAATGGAGGCACCACATTTTGTTCATTCTTCTGTCCCTGGGCATTTGGGTTGCTTCCACCTCTTGGCTATTGTGAATAGTGCTACTATGAACATGGGTATGCAAATATCTCTTCAAGATCCTACTTCCAGTTTGGGGGGTATAAGTGGGACTGTCATATCATAGTTCTATTTTAAACTTTTTGAGAAACCAATGTATTATTTTCCATAGTGATTACATCATTTTATAATCCCACCAGCAGCGCACGAGAGTTCCAATTTCAAAGCGGTGTTTTTAGTTTGCATTTGTTTGACGACTAATGATGCTGAGCACTTGTTCACGTTTCTTGTTCATTTAGATCTCCATTTTTATAAGGTGTCTGTTCTGGTCTTTTGTCAATTTTCCTAATAGCTTGTCTGGATGAGTTCTTTATACGTTCTAGATATGAGCTCTTTATTGGTTATATTTGTTCCAAATATCTTCTCCTACTCTATGGTTTCCTCATTTGGGATCACCAGGCTTTCCATTGGCCATGGCCTGAGGGCCCAGAAGGCTGGGTGGTCTGACGGGACTCCCATCCTCCTCATCTCTAGTCTCTTCCTGCTTGGGTAATGGGGGCTGCTGCGGCGGCAGTAAGTGGTAATGATTCTGCTTCTTTCGTTTCAGCATTGTGGCTGCAGCAATGGCTGCAGCAGGCACAAATGTAATTAGTTAAGATGAGGTCATACTGGAAGGTAGGGCTCTAATCCAATATGATGGATGTCCTTATGAAAAGGGGAAATTTAGAAGCAGGCACACAAAAAGAATATTATATACGACTGGAGTTATGCTGCCACCATAAAAGAATATACTTGAAGCAATCAGAAAGGCCTGGAACAGGTCGTTTTCTAGCACCTTCAGAGGGAGCGTGACTCTGCCAACAAAAGCCTTGGTCTGAGATGAAGGGGAACTTCTGGCCTGCAGAACTGAGACAGTAAATTTCTATTGTTTAAGCCACTCAACTTGAGGCACATTGTTATGACAGCCTTAGCACACTAATACCACGTCTTTGTAAGTTTCGGTTGATTTTCATGTTGAAAATTGAGGGCCCTTGATGCTAATGTTTTTATCTTTCTTATGCCTTCATAGGTGCAAATTCATGGCAACTTGCTAAGGAATTAATTACCAGATACTGCAAGTGCTAGCAGAGTCCATAAGTTACCCCTAAAATGCTTTAAATCCCCACAACCCTAGGAAAACCCCAGAGTAGCTTACATCTATCCCAACATTAGCATCTTCTAAAAATCTCAAATAAGCTAGCTAAAAGCCAGCCAGCAGACCACAACACATTCTTTTCTTTATAGGATTGCGCTTACTTGAATCAAAGAATTGAAATGGATAATAGATTCTCTAGCAAAAAAAAAAAAAGTAAACCTAGCCTCCCTATTACCTGATCCAGAGATACCTAGCTGGGACTTGTCTGGCCATTTATAAAGGTGGAGCAATTTCTTTTTTCTCCAGTAAGGGTAACTCTTATTAACTCTGAAAGTTAATAAGAAAAGAGGGCACTTCAGGGCCCTAACTGAGACAAGATCCAGACCATTCTCTCTCAAGCACCAATTTGTCATCTAACTCCCCATGCTCTACCGTCAACCATTAGATTTTTGGTTTTGTTTTACTTTGTTGACCAACGTTCGCTGCAGTCCATCAAACCAAGCTAGCAGACAGGTATAGCAGGCTCGGTGGGCTTGGCAGTGTAGGAGGGTCCCCTCCGCCACACAGAGCCATTCAGATCTCTGGGATATAACACAGCAAACGCATCCATTCCTTCTTTTTGTGTTTCCATGCCTCCTTTCCACAGCCTGGCTGCCACCGAGAATACCAGATATACAATCTGACACTCTCAAAAAAAAACTAAGTCAGACGCCTAGTCAGGCACTTAATATTTGGAATTTGGGTAGTTTTCAAACTCTAGCAAGAATAGCCATGGTCAGAGAAAAGGAAGGTGATACCAGAACTGCAGTCAGAATTCCTCTTTGCAGCCAGGCACAGTGGCTCAACCAGTAATCTTAGCACTCTGGGAGGCCAAGGCGGGTGGATTGTGTGAGCTCACAGGTTCAAGACCAGCCTGAGCCAGAGGGAGACCTCGTCTCTAAAAATAGCCGGGTGTTGTGGCAGGTGCCTATAGTCCCAGCTACTTGGGAGACTGAGGCAAGAGAATCTCCTAAACCTACGAGTTTGAGATTGCTGTGAGATATGATGCCCCGGCACTCTCCCAAGGGTGACAAAGTGAGACTCTGTCTCCAAAACAAACAAAAAAAGAATGCAGAAAGCACACACCTTACCAAAGACATGCCTTCCAAGGAGGAAAAAGAACATTACTTCACTGGTTATAAACTTTACAGTTGGAAATAATAAAACATAACTCAAAGGAAAAATAAGCAAAAAAAAAAGCAAATGCGAAGACCCAGCTTGTGATGGTCGAATCCTAAGTAAATACCATGAATTCATTGTTTTTGCATCCTTCTTTCTCTATAAAGAATCACATCAATTTTTTTTAATAAACTATGTTTTTTGCAGTTTTTGGCTGGAGCTGGGCTTGAACCCACCACCCCTGGTATATGGAGCCAGTGCCCTACTCCTTGAGCTACAGGCACCATCCTTTAATAAACTATTTTTGAAAGCAATTCTAGATTCACAGCAAAACTGAGCAGAAAGTACAAAGAGTTCTCTTATACACCTTATCCCCGTCATGCATAACCTCTCCCTCAATCAACATCCCCCAGCAAAGAGGTACAATTTTTGCAATCATTGAGCCAACATGGATGCTCTGCTATCACCCCAAATCCACAATTTACATTCAGGATGACTCTTGATGCTGTAGATTTTCTGGGGTGGGACAAGTGTATGACGTGTATCCACTCTGCCAAAAGTATAAGGGGATTTTTGTCTGATCTTCATTATGAGAAACTGGTAGAGCTCCTGGAGATAAAATTCACAAGACACAAAAGTATGAGCACCACCTCCCCCATAACTAGAATCCCCCTGGAGTTCTTAACTCTTAGACTTGCCCACACTGAGCCTCCAGCAGTTCATCAATTACAATTGAAATTGTCTTGTTCTCTATACTGGTTCTGCCTAGTAAGTTGTAATTCCCTGTATCCACCTCAATTTGGGGAGCAATGATTGCCCTATGGCCTCACTTTTCTGACAGATCTAAGAAGAGTTGATGATTTTTTAGTTGGTTTGGCTTTTTTAAATTATATATATGTAAAATGTACAACATGATATTTTGATATACATATACAGTGTGAAATGATTACCACACTTAAGCAAATTAACCTATTTATCACTGTCCATAGTTACTTTGTGTGTGTGTGTGTGTGTGTGTGTGTGTGTGTGGTTTAAGAGCACCTAAAATCTACTCTAGTAGCAAATTTTGAGTATGCAATACAATAACAGTAACTGTACTTCTCAGACTATATTTTAGATCTCTAGACTTATTAATCCCACATAACTATAAATTTGTACACTTTGATCTACTTTTCCCCATTTTTCCCTGGCTCTTGTAACCACTATTCTAATCCCCGTGCTTGGTATTTCACTTGTGTTAGGATAGAATGGTGACTTGTAAGTTCTTTGCATGTCAGACTGGAAAACAGAAGTCCTTATGTCAGCATTTTAAAATCAGTTTAGACATATGAAACTCTGAGAAAAGAAATAGCTGAAGATGTTAACCATGCTCATGGCTAGAAAGAATCAACATTGTTAAACTGTCCATATTACCCCAAACCCATCATTTTAAATGAAACAACACAGCACAAAGAAGGGTCAGCTCAAGTACCAAGTTGAAGTTTTATATCCAAGGGTGGAAACTGGCTCTTGGAGTTTAAATAACTTATCCAAGGTCACATAGGCAATAGATCCAGACTCAAAGTGAAGATGAACATCGTCCAATTAGTTGATAACAGGAGAGTCAATCCTCACAATCGAGTCTCTGAAATGATCACATGAACCAGTAATTGTGCCATGTCTCTTTCACCTTCACTACCCTGACACTTGTCCAACTCTAGATGATAACCTTTTGGTAGTCACTGGGGTGGGATGGTAGAGGATGTGGAGCAGGACTCCAGTCTGATAAAGAACACGAAGGAAATTGTACTTGTTTGAGCTCTGGGAAACCTCTTCCTGGTAGCTGGGCATTCTGAATTTGCCAACCCTGAATTGGTTATGGAATAAAGTACTCCCTGGCTCCTGGTTTCCAATCAGCCAGTCACATATCCATGGAGGTATTTCAGGGTAAAGAGGCTGTATGGGAAAGCAATTTCCTTGGATACCTGCCTCTGCAGTCTATGTCTCGAATAGAAATGAGGTGCCTTGTTTTAAATAAAGCCAAGTAGAAAGACAGAGATGTGACTTTCATTCATGCCTGTACTGAAATGGCAAATATATGTATGCTAGGGGATGCTCGGGAGGCTCCCAGAAGTAGCCCTATGGGTTATGTAGCCATTTAATAAAACAGACACAATTGGATCCAAGAGAAGGATGGTGCTCTCTCCAAAGACACCTGAAATAGGAATGAGCTGTAAAATGCTTTTGTCTAGACTGAAGATAGACCTTTATAAATGATATTTTTTCTTGGAAAGAACAAGATGTATTGTTACAATGTGTTGTCAGTTCTCTAAATAAATCGCATAAAAGGGAGTTTTCATTGCAACTTAATCCTTTGTTCTAAAGAATCTATGCTTTTACATTCAAGAATATATTTCAATCAAAAATCATGAAAGTATATATTTCTTCACATTCTTGAGATACTTTACTAAGAAGAATTAGAAATAGAATTTAAAATGCGTTCGCTGTTCATCAGAGGGCGGCGAGCTACCACAACAATAAAGAAGGGCCCAAGCGCGCGAGGACCGGACTCAGGCAGTGGAGCTGGAGG
>CAUYRH010164845.1:0-31078 GCA_963574655.1 Perodicticus potto | reverse complement strand
GAGAAGGTTGGGTGATCACTACCATTGAAAAACTCTTCCGGAACGGAGAGAGCATCTCTCTCCCCACTTGAAATCTCTCCCTCTACCAGGAGCTTTGGTGTTTTCTGTATTCTTCTCTGTAAATCAATTCTGTCTTACCACTGAGGGGTGGGGGGGGGAAATAATGTAATGAAGAATAATAAAATACATATATTTAAAAAAAAAAAGTAACCATAGTTTCTCCTACTGATGAAATGCATCCTCTGATCCTTAAGGCTTGAATGTTCTTGGTGACTGATGCCGAGTTTAGTCAGCTATTCCAGGTGCCACAAAGAAGTACCTATTACATGGTTGGTTGAACAGACAAGAGCCACCTTCTTATAAATAAACCAATAAATAAATAAATAAGGCACTCTAACTTACAACCTGCCTGAGCTACAGCACTGCAATGCAGTGATCCTGAATCCTACCAATTGTTTTGTCATTTAGAAGAACAAAGACGGGACCTGTCAGGGTAGAATAGACTAAGAACTAAGGATAAGAGTGCACAAAGTACCCATGCTGGTTAGCTCAAGGAAGGGAAAGACTTTGAGCTAGGAAAGACAGAATTAGCCTGAGATTAGCCTTACAGGACCACTGAGTGGTACGAGGATAAGGAGGAAAACATCAATCCTCACCCCACAGTCCCTGATCTTTTACCCAGTGAGAAAAAAGAATGAGAGAGATGGAATGAGATGTGTGGATGGTTTATTATATGTCAATGATATCTAAAAAAAAAAAATGGCATTGCTATGGTATGAATGAGTCTCTGTAAATTTACATCTTGAGACTTACTCACCAATGTGTTAGTATTAAGAGATGGGGCTTTCAGGAAGTGATTAAGTCATGAGCGGGGCCCTCACAGTTAGGATGACAACCTCATAAAATAGCCTGAGGGAGTAAGTTGGTTCTCTCCTTGTCTTTGGCCCAATTACTCTAACCTGGCCTGGGAAATCAGATGCATCATCTATTTCCTTACATCTATTTTGGTCTTGTACCATTTTATACCCACTGGATCCTATCTTACTGTGTTTTATGTAGCTTATTTTATTTGCTTATAAATGTTATTTTCTTTTGTGTTATTTTCTTCATTAGGGTCTAAGCCAAACACTATTCTGTGTCCAAGCAACTCCACAAATTTCGACATACTTAGTGCTTTCCAAGAGCTCAAATGAAAGATCAAAACTAAAACTGGGCCAGGATATTCTTTCCTGGCAAAGTCAGACATTTTATATTCAGAAGAATTCTACAACCTAGAAGATATTCACAACTGCAGTAGGGTTGGGATAAGAATTTCACTGAACCAGTACAGCTAGGTCAAAGCACAGACATAGGATAAAAAAGTCACAGCTCCACGGGGACTTTGCCCTCGTGGAAATGTACCTGTGTAGTGCTTCCTATCAAGAGAAGACATATAGCAACGTTTTACCTGTCAGGGAAATTTTAAGTCTATATATGCATGGTCAGGGCTGTTACTGGCTTGTAAACACAGATCCCTTGAGAGCATCCACAACCTGACATCTTTCAGTTCTGTGTCTGTTGCATTTGATTCCCCAAAGACGACCTATAGAAGCAGGCTTAGAGCTATTGTTTGCGACTGGCAGGGACTGTGAAATAAAGCATACATTATTTTTAACTCCAACACCTCCTGCAGACTGAGATAACATGGTAGTTCAAAGTTGTCAGCCTGGGGTTCTTAAAAGAAGGCCAGATTTGGATTAAAAAAGATTTGAGCTTGAATCCATGCTCCATCCCTGTTAATGTGAGAGTTTCTAAGATGAGCGTTGATTGAGGGAGTGTCCCCACTGGGATTGGTGTGATGAATGAAAAGGACCTGCAAGATAGCCTTTTAGGATGACTAGAATTTAAGAAACTTTCACCAAAAAAAGAGATGTGGTTATAATGGTGACAGTGAGCTCATCCACATAAAAATAAAGTTCAACTTTGCAGCTTACGGTTATTATAGTGACATGTGAGGTCACTTGTGACTAAGCACAGCATATCCCGTTTGTCTGGATAGGAACCATATCTCTAATGTGCATAAAAGAAATACATCAACAAGAAAAAGAGTTAAAATGTATAGGATATATACCATGTGCCAGGTTCTGTTTTAAGAAATTTATGAGCATTAACTTGATGATTTTTTCTAAGTCCACTTATTATTTAAACACTATATTTATCTGTAGTTGTAGTAACTAGGTTTAGTGAGATTAAGTCATTTGCTCAAGGTTACACAGGGAAGAAGCAGCTAAACAGATTCACCAGACTGGTTCTAGGACACATCACAAGTACTGCTTGTCCCTTCCCTAACTAATCAACATCCTTGTAAGAGCATTATGGAGCCTCAGCTACATATCCTGTCTATTTAACTAAGAAATATAATATTTTCTTTAATGAAATTTAAATTATAAAAATAAAAGAACAAAGTTATATAATAATTCTTGTTACTGTGTGATTAATGCTCAATCATTACAGTGAAATTTATATATATATCCTAGATTACACAGTATAGAGAATAACAATAGAGAATATGGAATGGAATGGTCAAGTACAGTGTCAACTCCTTTGTTCATTTATCATTCTATCTATTCACCCATCCATTTACAAACCCATCCATCCACCCATCCATCCACCCCTCCATTCACCCATCCATTTATCCATCCACCTGTCCATCCACCTGTCCATCCACCCTTCCATCCACCCATCCATCCATCTATCCATCTTTCCTTCCTTCCTTTCCTGTTATAGTAAGTAATGCAGAGCAGAATTTTATAGTTAGACCTCAATTCTAGTTCCAGTTTTATCACCTACTAATCAAATATTCTTGAGGAATTAAAATTATATTATTGAGTTGTCTGAAGAGTATTTTTTTAATTGTACTTCATAGGAATATTATAAGAATTGAATGATATTTATAGACTTGTAAGCATACTTTCTAGTACAAAAATAACACTCAATAAATGATGATAATCAATATTAACATTAAGCCTTTTCTGAGCCAGGAACTGAGTTACAGTTAATTTATGAAGATAAAAAGATAAATAAAACACACTCCTTGCTCCCTAAAAGATTCTAGAGCTCTAGTAAGGACATGGCTCAAATATGGTAAATATGGAATGGTTAATTTTACCATGGTTTATGGATGAAAAATATCAGGACTAATAAAAACAATTTCTCAGACACTGAGGTAAGTAGTAAGTAGTTATATCACTTACTTGCTATCTCATTTAATTCTCATCATGGCCATAAGAGGTAAGAATTTTAAAATTGCACTTTTACAAATGTGAACTTAAGGCCTAGAGATAGAAAGTTACATGCTCAGAGTCCTACATTAGTGAGGGGAGTGCTGAGTCCTTAACCCAAGTTACTCTTAATGGAAAATTCAAAGAAGATGGACTTGAAGCTGAATCTGAAAAGATGACCAGTTATTCTAGAGAAGACAGATAATGAAGGGTATTGAGGGTACAAGAAGCAATAAGAGAAATGACAAAAGGAATTCACACTTAAAGGTACAGTACACACTATCTGTGTATCTTATACACACTTATAACTTTGACTCAAACTTGATCAAAAGCAATTCATGCAACCAAAATATGCATAACCCTATTATACTCTGAAATATAAAGAAAAAAGAAAGAAAGAAATCAACCCACATGACCGAAATAGGGAATTTCAGAGATTTGGTGTTCATTCATGACTGTTTATTAAGGGTCCATGAGACATCACAGGCTTTTATAGATACTGGAGTTACAAGGCTGTAAAACATAGACTGTAATTCCTGCCTGTGTGGACCTTATTCATGCTCTTGGAGGAAGACACAAAAAGTGAAATTAAAAACAAACAATTGAGTGAGAAATTCTTTATGAAAAAACATAGGAAGATACAAGATAATGTAAAACCCACATTCTATGTCCTATTGAGAAAAATGAAGCAGAGAAGAGATAAGAGTATGTTAAGAGTAGGGAAGGTTTTTATTTTAAATGGATATTGATGGAAAGCTTTGCCAAGAAGATGAAATATGAGCCCAAGCTCTGAAAGAGGGTGGGAATGATCCTTTAGGGATACCTGACGGGAAATTCTGGTCAGTGCAGAATACAGCATCTGTCAAAACCCCAGAAGGAAGAATGATGGGCACTTTCAAAAAACAGACTGGAGGTCACTGTCTTTAGTTATATTGAGGTCACTGGTGACCTTCACAACAGCAGACTTCTGAACTAAGAGAGTTCAAGAAAGAGATGGAGGAGAGAAACAGGAGACTATGTGCCTTAGTAACTCTTTAGAGGAGGAAAGTGAGGTTAAGTAAAACTTTTTGAGCAAAACAGAAAATCATAAAACCTGTTGATGCAGGAGAAAAGAGGGGAATTTTAGAACAATATCCTTGAGTAATGGATGGGGCAGGTATATAGTTCACACATATGACAAGTATGAAATTTGGGCAAGTGTGTGGATGATGGGGGTGGAGGTGGGAGTGATTGGGAACAATTAGGTCAGCCAGAGATCAAACTAGAGTTTTATAGAAACCCAAATATGAAGGATCTTCCATACTAAGCTTAAATGTCTGGACTTTGTCCTTTTGGAAATGAGGGTCTAAAAAGGGTTTTAGAAAAAGAAATACAATGCTCCAATGAGCTTCCCTAGGGAAGCGAGATTTCTGCTAAGCTTGGAGGGATTTGTGGGATCTAAATAAATGAGAGGGTTAGGGAGACAAAATCTGAGGCAAGAAGATGAACCGCAGCAAACCCACAGAGTGAATAACTTTGGTATATGGGGAACCAGCTGAAAAGGAGCTCTGACAAAACAGATTCCTCTGGGGAGAAAGTAGAAATTGAGGGTATATCTGAAAGCCTCTAAATGTCTATTAGGTCCTAACTCTATCACATACTATCTCTGTGACCTTGAGCATGCTCCCTTATGTCTCTTTATCTAATCACTTGGTATAAAAAAATAGGGATGATAATGGCACTGCAGTCATAAAGAAAACTCCATTAAATAATATGGCTAAAGTATTACCCGTGTTCCTGACACATGGTAAAGTCATGCTAAATGAGAGTTGTTAACATCTGCAGCAGCTTGGCTACTGTGAGTGTATATAAGAGATTGGTCCTGGATTTATGGAATGTATTAGAAGAAACATGACTGAAAGCACTATGACTTCAGGAGGCTGCTTATATTATGTAAATCTGAATATTGATCTCTAATACCAAAATTCATCATTTAAAAGGCCAAGACTTATAACAGGATTCATTTAGATTAACTCCTAAGACAAGACAAAGGTCAGAATAGCTCTTAGAGTTTAATGATTAGGAAGTTGAGCCCTGGAAATGGAAGGATATTTACGGGTAGCTCAGAAAACTGAAAAAAAAAAAATCACATTTTAAATAAAACCATGGGCACATCCATTCTGCTACAAAATTTTCACATTTTACCAACTGAAAAGTGCTAGAAACAAAATTAAGTGTTTCAGAAGAATGATTGATTGACGGTCATTTCTCTGAAATGGGAATTTTTAAATGTGATAGCAATATAAACATATGGAGGAATTCAGAAAAGAAAAACATGGCACTCTCCTTTATCCTACTTCAGAAGAGCATTAAAATTTTCCAGAACCCCAAATATAAGTAGAATATTATTTCACTAGTAAACTTATGCATTCCTTTATTTCATCTTGAAATTCTATTTTAGTATGTTAATATATGTTTGACGAATCAAACTGCATAGGATTTTTTTTTCAAGTTTTCCATATATAGATATGGAAAGCAATATGTGCATTTTTCTCTGAGAAACAGGCTCAGTTATCATGTAATTCTGTTTTATGCATTTAAGATCACAGCAGGTAAGGTTTTAAAAAGTAATCATAGATTCTACTCTGTTTCAAATTACATGGCTAAGATGTGCAACTAAGGTAGATATGAGAAAAAATACTGACTAGGGTTTTGCATTAATAGATTAAACTCTTGTAATTAAGAAATTTCATCCAAGGGTTTTTGAGGTAACTAGAAAATTCATGAAATGTCATCTTTTAATCAAAAGGAACTATCAGGAATATAAACAAGACAAGTGAAAGGAGGCTCTCAGGGACAGCTGGATACTGGTTACCAGGTAGCCTTTGTGTTCAGGTCTCAAAATACTGATGATTCCAAAATTATGAGGAGTGAACTCAACAGTGTTAGTGTAGTCTGCAATAAAAATTTTATTACCAAGTGGACAGGATCCTGGGTAAACAGGAACCTTAGTCGTACCTTGTATGATTGTATTAATAGGGTTCAAATTAAATGAATACAGGCCTACCAGATTACTGGGCAGAAAATAAAATGTCTCCATTAATTAGCCAATGGATTGGATAAAATGGCTCAGGGAACATGTGTAGAGAATATTTCCTAATAGCAAATATGCCTATGAGAATATATTTAAAATACAAAGATGTATGGTAAGAATTTTTGAGTGAGAATTTTGAAACTAGAGGTAGAAAGAGGGACCAATGTAACACAATTTGTAACTAAAATGACCTAAAAATCTTAAGGGAGTTTGTATAGTGGACATCTAGTATTTTTTCTTTTCAAAATCTATTTTCTTTTCTTTTGGGAAACCATCCCTTTCTCCTTTCCCATTGTCATGTTACTTGGTTTCAGTGTGACATAAAAGAAAGATCCAGAGATTCAGGACAAAAGACAGGCTCACAACCAGACTCTGGCCCAGGGTGACACTGGGAAAAATCACATAATCTATATGAAGATTTGGTTTTCATTATTAGAATAAAAACAACACTAGTGCTACACTAATGAAATGCCTTTGCAGATGCCCACAGGGAAAGGATTGCCACACAGGACATAAGAATACCTAGGGGGTGCTTGCTAATGTAAACCAACATGACCAGACATGAAAGGCAAGCTTTATTACAAGTTTTATTAAAAAAAAAAAAAAAAAGGCAACAGTAGATGAGTTACAAAAGGTCCAACAATTAAATTCATGAACTCATTCTAGAAAAAGTGCTACATTCCTCAGGGCTGAACATCACTACAATTACCTTCAAAATACTCCCCTCAAGAAGCTATGCACTGATGCCAACACTTAGTCCACCTTTCAAAGCAATCTTGGAACTCTTTTTTTGGAAAGATCATCGGAGTTGTCATCGTATAAGCTCTAACAAGTAGGTTTATAGTTTGCCATCATGTGCTTATGTTGGCAGCACTGTACAGACAACTCAGTCAGCTTTCATAATCTTGGTATATAAGTGTCTCAATGTGTTCATGTCAATATGTGGCAGTGTGTCCCAGACTGGGGTTTGTTATTGTTGTTCATTATTGTGGTTTTGTGTGATGGTATGACATAGGATGACAGCTCTGATCACCATTTCAGAAAAAGTTCCAAAGTTGCTTTGAACAGCAGACTAGGCAATAGTATCAGTGCACAGCTTCCCAAGGCAGAGTCCTTGAAAGGTAACCATAGTGATATTCAACAGGGACATATGTAGCACTATTTTTAGGCTGAGTTCATGAACTTAATTGTTTGTATATATGATACCTCATATATACAAAAGTAATGAAAGATCATTTCCAGCAATGGTTGATCTTTTCATTATTGACCTGATGATGATAATTATATCTTCCATAAAAATGAAGGATCAAATTAATTTCCACTTGACATTCCTCATGAACTATACTAGTGTTAGAGAGATCTTAGCTACCCTTAGGTACACGGGCTTTGTTTTCCTGAAAATGGAGCACAATCTGGCCACAGCTGGGTAGACACAGCCTCAGGTGTACCCACCATTCATGTGCAGAGGGCACAGCCATAGAAATTATTTCTTGGAATCATTCACACCATCAGCACCATAATGGCAGAAGAAATACAGTATAGTTTAACATTCATTGTTTTAAGTAACCCTAAACATCACACATACGAATGAAGTGGCACAGAAGTGGCAATGGGAAAACAAAAGCACTTAGTGTGTTAATTTAAGGAGCAAGTGTGTAAACTTCATGCAGATTTAAATTTCCCAACAGCTTGCAAATGGGTTACTCAAGTATGCAAAAGCAGATGTTTCCGGAGGTATGTTAGTCATAACAAACACTTACTGTAGCTTTTTATGCTTGTTGTTGTCTTTTACATTCTGTCCAACCTTGAGTTATACAGTATAACATGGCAATACACGTGTATTCAGCTACATCAAGAATGTCCACACTTAACGGTGCATCTTAGAAGGGTACAGGTGAAACTTACTAAATGTGGAATATAAATATCGATACACAATAATGAATAAAATGCCATGAAAGTTATATCAACCAGTTCGATGAAAATATTTCAAATTGTATATAAAACCAGCACATTGTACCCCATGATTGCATTTATGTATACAACGATGATTTAATTTAAAAAAAAATGTCTATTGAAGTCGAATCCCTCCACAGAAGAGTAAGAATAAGGTCATAGGAATAAAAAAACAGCTTGGGCTCAAATACCAGGTCCACATCTACTCAACAAAAGTGGTCCATTGATTTGGGGCCATTTACTTCCATTTTCTGAGTTAAGTTTCTTGTAAACCAAGGGGACTAACACTGTGCTCACAGTGTGGTGGTAAAGATTACCTGGGAAAATGTATGTAAATGCTTAGGTCCAGAGTAGTGCACTTTGTTAAGAGTATAGCAAACAAATCGATGGTCACACATGGGCCCAAAGAGAAATAAAGGTCATTGAAAATCAAGAAGGGGAGAAGGGAGGGGAGGGGGGTAAAACTTACCCATCAGGGACAATAAACACTACTTGGGGGATGGCACAAGAAAAGCCCTGACTTAAACATTATAAAACGGTATCCATGTAATAAAAACATTTGTACCCTGTTAATATTTTGAAATAAAGAAATAAGCCACTATCGCTCTCCCTAGCTAATTTGGTTTGCACACCAAGTTTCAATGTATCATTTTTGTTTGAACCTTCTGATGTTCAATGTAGTTAGTACTCTTTTAGAAACAAAAAAGAATAAAGTAAATAATTGCAACAATTATTGTTCTTAGCCTTTATGACAGAGTTGGGAAGTCGGATGGGGATGGTGAAAAATACTCATGTTATAGAAAGTCACCTGCCAAGGCACAGCTTCTGAGCACTGAATCGAAAGTGTGTAACCAACTGGCAATTTGACTTCTAGAGTCTACTGAGGAATATGTTATGTTTTGAGAAAATATTTTGTGTTTTCTCTAAAAAGAAAAGTACAGAAATGGCTTCTGCCTAAATTATTATTGGACAATTTACATTGTTTTTTTTTTCTTTTGAAACCTTTGTTGTCTATAAAACTTTTATATTAAAAGGAATTTAAAATTATAACATTTGCGAAATTTTGCAAAACATAGTATTCTCTTCTCAAATTGCAACGCATAACTTTTCCTTAAAGAATAAATGTTTCCCAACTACTGCCTCCAAGATGAAACTAAAACTACCAGTCCAGGGGTGGTGGTTAACCCCTATAGTCCCAGCACCTGGGAGGTCAAGGTAGGTGGATTGCTTGAGCTCATAGGTTCAAAACCTGCCTGAGCTAGAACGAAACCCTATCTCTAAAAAATAGCCAGGTGTATTGTGGCGGGTGCCTGGAGTTCCAGCTACTTGGGAGGCTAAGGCAAGCGGATCACTTGGACTCAAGAGTTTGAGGTTAATATGAGCTAAGATGCCACGGCACTCTACTAAGGGTGACCAAGTGAGACCCTGTCTCAAATAAATAAATAAATAAACAAACAAACAAACACTAAGAATGCAAATTCTTTCATGGTCTGGATCCTGGCTTTGAACACATTTGAACATGAACATCATTCTAACAGAGCATCTTTCCAGGCCTGTCAGTCTATTTGGGGTTCATTCAACACAGACTCATCTTTCACTAATCCATGTCTGTTCATCTACAGCTCTTTTCCTTTGATCATTTATCTTTTCCCAACATATCAAGCTACCCAGTTAATGCCTGTCTTTAAAGTGCCATCTCAGGCATATTGCCCTCAAGGAGGTATGTCCTAAATGTCCCTGTCCCCCACAGCTGCCAAGTTGCTGGCTCTTCCTCTGTTTAGGTAAAGCATTCCTGCAGACCCATTCCATGAAACTTACTGACTGAATTAGGAGTGCCCGTTTG
Organism: Perodicticus potto; assembly: GCA_963574655.1. NCBI lineage: Eukaryota > Metazoa > Chordata > Mammalia > Primates > Lorisidae > Perodicticus > Perodicticus potto. Next base: position 20,949 of record CAUYRH010164845.1, on the reverse strand, counting down.
CCTCCCTATCCAACTTTTTTGTTCCAGCCTTGAAAAAATGATGTCTTTCTATCCCCAGAGGGCCAAGCACACTAGGGCCTTACTAATTAGTCCTTTTGTGGCCTGTGATTGTGCCTAATATGAAGCTGTTCTAGACAATGTTAATGCTGTTGTAGAGACAGAGAGTAACGAAATAAATGCATTTCTCAGGACCTTATATCACAGAGCAAGAGTTTATTTTAAGACCTTCTGCTTGTTCTGTGTCTAAGTAAAGATGGAGTATCAATAATAATTTCTTTACAATCAAACAAAACTCACTTCCAAGATAGGAGGCTTTTATGTTTTTGCTTTTTTCTTTCTTTCTTTTTTCTTCTAGTAAGGAATTAAATTAGAAGAACCATTTGCATTTCCACATTAGTCTTCTCTGAATATGCATGGCTGGTTGAATTCTGTCTGACACCTTCACAGAACTTGCTCAAGTAAGCTTTCCATTACTAAATAAATTGCATCCATTCTAATTAAAGATGTATAGAGAATCCTACTCGGACAGGAGAAGCAGAGAGCTATGAGGAGCTAGAGCTTCCATGGTAACCCTGCTAGGAAGATATAATTGATTCATATCGTCCCTTCTGCCACGTTATTGATTCCATGCCAACAAGCCTTGAAAACTGTCCATCATTTCACAGAGCTATTTATAGAGCAAGTCCAGCTGGGACAAATAAATGATGAAAAATAATTATGAAAAAGAATCATGAAATAGACTCCTCACTGTCTGGCTCACTTAGTGATTGATAATCAACAAGGCTTTAACCATTATGTAGTAAATATATGGGTAATTTACAGAAATAAAACAAAGTATTTGAATCAGCTCTTTTTGGATAAGAGATCTGCTAGGGGAGAAAGAAACTTGAAACTCCAGTCTGATGTTAGCAGCACTACATCATTGCTCAGGATTGGGACATCATTGTGCCTACCTGCTGGCTGTTAGCATCCGCCTTTATCAGCCGATTTGTCAGAATATTAGTCACACGTAGAAGGAAGTGATAAATTAAGGCTACATGGAAATGCAGATTCGATACTGAGACAAAGGTTGGGTAGCATAATAATTTTTCATGCCCCTTAGAGCATATTAGAATTCCTCTGGTTAGGATATGGGTGAGATAGAGAAGTGAGCTAATTTATGGAAACCAGACTTGTATATGATAGTACATCATCTCCTAGACAGTCGGCTTGATGGCTGAATTTGTCAGAGGCACTCAAGGTCAAACAGTGGGCATTTCACTGGGAGATGGGTGTTTCTGTGTGTGGTGGTAGAAGTGGTCTGGGGGAAATGTGCTATTTAGGCAGGATGCCACTTGTGCTAAAGCGAATGTATCACTATCTTGGTTACAACAACTCGCTCAAACATTCCCCTCACCCCAGCTATTCCTCACACTTCACGTTTGCTCTTGTATCGCTGCCTAAGTCACATTTAACAGCCTGTTGATTTGCAAGGCAGTTTCTTAGATGATCAGCAAGTTACACAATTCCTTTAGATTAAAACTAGAAGAATACTCAGCCTGAACTTTTATCTCGTATTTGCTTTTGAAAATCTTAAGATTTCAAATGTTTAGGTATTTCCTTCCCAGTTTAACAAAATCTTGGCACTTCTAAAGTCTTTCCTTAATATCACTGGCTGTCTAAAGTTAAAAGAAATCTTTTTGATAAAAATGCTCCAGTAGATGCATTTTTTTTCTTATTTCTTGCACAATATAATTTCATCAAGGCAAGGATGAAAATCTGCCCTCTCATTTTAAAGAGTAGGAAGTGGGTAGGGCTCGGTGAACAACTGGATCTACATACTAGCAGCTTGAATTCAAAGTTTTTTCCAACTATATTTTCTGTGGTTTCTTGTTTTGGTCCTTGTTTTGTTCCGAAAGAAGTTTTGTTCTAAAAATTTCTAAAGATAGTTAATTAAATTATTTTTAAAACACATTCAAAACACAATAAATATATCCTTTTCTTTACTTTTTTTTAAATCGACATAATTTAAGTATGCTATAGTTTAAGTGTGTTGTGAGGTATAAAAGATTGAAAACACTGATCTATAATATGGTTGGCTCTAACTCCAAAATATAGAGGGTGTAAAAAAGTATAAACATTTCAGAAATGAAAAAATTGTATTAAAATTTTAATAAACACAAATACTATAACCTCGTTGTTTTTATCCTCATATTAACCTGAAGTAAAAAAATAAAACTACAATACTCAGTATAAAAGATGAATACAAGTCATGTTTAAGCACTTCTTGCAACTACAGAAGTCAAATGTGATTGCAATTTTAATACAGTTTTTTCTGTTCTTAAAATGTGTATGCATTTTTTTTTTTTTTTGGTAGTTTTTGGCCAGGGCCGGGTTTGAACCCACCACCTCTGGTATATGGGTTTGGCGACCCACTCCTTTGAGCCACAGGTGCTGCCCCAATGTGTATGCATTGTTTTGGCATCTTCTGCATATCAAAAATGCAACTACAATAGAACCTCCATGGTTAGCCCCCTCCCCACATTGACCACCTCCATAAACTGACCTAATTTTCATAGACTAGACAGGTGCCACATGTATATATCGACACAGCAGATCTAGTTCCTTATGCTGACCACCTCAATATATTGACCAGTTTGTTACAGTCCCTTGGGTGGTCAACTTACAGAGGTTCCATACACTTCTCAATACCTCCAGGCTACCGCCCTGAACTAAGGCATCACTTTGTGTAGTCTGGGTTATTGAAGCCTACTCCCAATCTGCACACTTCCTCCCTTGGAGACTTCCCAAATATAATCTCAATAAAACAGTCAGAGCAATCTTTTTAAATGGTAACTCACATCATGCCACTAACTTACTCAAAATACTCTAGTGACTTTGCCTTTCTCCCACTCAACACATCAAACAACACCGCACTGAACTTTTACTCCCAGGCAGGGGAGTTTCTATAGCATGAATACCTGTAACTGAGATTCAAGCTCTTCTATATTCCTTTGTCAAGTGATTATAGCAATTTATCATCATACCAGTGACCTATAATCTGTTTTTACACCTTGGTAGCGTCCTATGTAAGGCTGTGTAGACAATAGAGGTCACATAATTATTTAAGTCTTTCATCAGGTGATATTTCCTCTAACATTCATCCATCCATCTTGTCTATCTTGTTCAAAAAGATGCATGCTGGGCCTTCCTCTGTGAGAGTGTTGTAAATAGTTTCACTTTTGCAACTGTGCTTTCATATTGTAATTGCGTATTTCTGCCCCATGTATATGCACACACTTCCATGCCATACTTTTCCCTGATGTCTGGAACTGGGTTTTTATTGCATCCTAGTATCTAAGAATTAAAAATAAAAAAATTTAGTAATTAGAGATCATCTGCTACCAAAAATCAGGGCAATTTTCTTACACACATAATTTCCTTTTCATACTTACAGTAGCTATTCGTAATATAGATTGCCCCCCACCATTTTACAGATAAGAAAATTGGAAAGCATCATTTTCCCATTGTTATAGAACTAGGAAAAGGCAAAACCTACCTTGAAAAAATGCCATACTCTAAAGCAGTGGTTCTCAACTTTCCTAATGCCATGGCCCTTTAATACAGTTCCTGTGGGTCATGACCCACAGTTTGAGAACCGCTGCTCTAAACCCTAAGCACATCCCGCCCTTGTCTGGTGTGCTGAAATTGTTTCATAATTTATTAACTAACTTTATATGACACTGCATAAATATCTCTGGATTTTATTTGGGTTAGCCAGTATCCAGTTTTACTTACTTTGATCAAATTCCTAAGTAGAGTGAACCCCAACACCTGGAAAACACACACACACGTACACACAGTTCTCCTGGCTTTATCCATGGGTGCATGTAAGAGAGTGTGTGTGTCCGTGTGTGTGAGAGAGAGAGAGGGGAGGAGACAGAGAAAGAGAGAGAGAAAGAAGCAGAGATATATGGTATATTACGCTTCTAGTTTCAAGTTAAAGCACAGGTCACTTTTATATTTCTGAAATTTTTGATGGCTACTGATGGTTTGATGTCCAGGAATGAATCAATGAAACCCTGAATATCATGGAGCACCCCAAATCTTACTTCAGCCAAGTGGGTATGAGTAAAGAAAGAAAAATATTTTCAACTTGAATCGACAATCATATTTTTTTGGCTATGGATTTACTACTTACTCCTCACCATATTAGACAGACCTACTTTATTCATGTACAATCCCACAAATTTATTTTCTTCCACATTCCAATACCTTCCCCCACCATGAACAGATACATTGCATTTTCATCATTTTTGATGCCCCCACACACACACACCCGATTATCTTGGGAAACATCCCATTGATTTTCACAAGACAAAGAGAGGCATTGACAAGCCGGGTGAGAGGTACATGTTCTTAGCTCAGCCCTGCCAACTCTAAAATGCAAGTCCAAGTGCATTTGCCTCTTTGCTTTTTTAATCCAAAGGGCCAAAGCTCTTGACTATCACTAGGGACAGGAAGCACTAAGTGAGGTCCACAGTGTCCATTTTGCAGATTTTGTAAGAGTTTCAAGTAAACAATTGAGCGATGTTGCCAATCTCCATGAATAGCTAACTGTCGACTTGTGGGGAGGCACAAAATGTCATTTCTTCCAGTTATTCCACTGGCTTTTTTGAAAACTAGTTTTTAAACAATAATTCTCTTCTTTTTCACTGTCACCCAATTAAACTTGAAGCTTTCATTTGACTTTTTCAAGATCTTAGTATCTCTCAGGGGGAAAGTAGCACACAATGGAAAGTTTTCCCAGCCTTGCAGGCAGATAGTAGATTTGTAATGATTAACAATGACACATGCTATTTTGGGGCTAGAAGTATCATTCCTATGCATTCATAACCCAAGTAGCATTCATAACCTACCTTTGTAAATTACCTGGGATTGCTAGATAATGCATGTGCATAGAAAAGATATTTAGCATCATTCCCACCAAAATCCTTTCAAATTCTATTGAATGTTGTCATTGAAATCATTGGAGCTGAGAATTTTATTCTATTAATCTTTTTTCACTTAAAATGTGAACTTTGGGAAAAATCATGTGTCATGTGGAATAGAGCTCACCCACTGAGTTGATTACTGCAGGTAAGTGAAAATTTGAATTCACTATGGTTGACTTATTCCTAGTTTTAAATTTGAACTTGGGTTTCTTATCGTCCCAAAGATTATTTCCAACCACATCAGTGGGTGCAATAGAATTGGATCTTCTCCGTTATCTCTGAACTACTATGGAGTAAATTAATGTTTCTATGACTTCTTGCTTTATTTTCTTTCAACAGCTATTCCGTGATTAATAACTAAGCATTAAATTGTGAGATAAGCCCTGGAGTTATAAGCAAAAGAAGTCTGAGGAAGTCCTATATAGTGCTAACAGTCTAGCATGGAGGCATGCATTAGTCAAACACGTGGATACTTTAGTAAATCATGAAAAGCATCAAAGGCCCTTGGAGCGGACAGAAGAATTAACAGCATCTAAGGGAGCCTAGATCAAATGGGACACATCTACCTGTTGGAGGGAAGGGGAGACATTTACAAAAGTTACCCTAGGGGAGCATGTGTCTTTAAATATATGCAGGATGGAAAAAGAAGGAATGGTAGATTTTCCAACAGAGATAAAGCACATGCTATTATCTATGGAATAAAAATGGAACAAAAACAACAAAAAACCCTCTCTCATGGCCAGAGCGCTTTGTAAAAGAGCATGGCAGGCCATGTGACCAGTGAAGTAAACAGGCGTAAGGGCAACACAGACCATGGTGAGAATTACGGCTTTAATTCTAAGGGCAATTGAAGACACAGACGGGTGTTAAGCAGGGCAGTGATCTGACCAGATTTATGTTGAAAGGAGATCGCTCAAGTGAAAATTGAGAGTAATTTTATCTGGCGTTGACAACTTCAAAGATCAGCATGATAATCAAAGAGGGTCAAAAGAATACCTTCAAAGCAAAAAGTGAAGATTTCAAGCATCAAGGAGTGTTAATAAGTGAGTTGTACAGTGGGTATAACTTTGACTGTATCTAGTTGAATCCTTTATCCAAAAACACATCCAGGCTCAAACTTTAGGATTCTGCACAAAAAACGGGGCATGAATGAAGGACCCTGGGATTCAGTGACATCTTCACTTGCTGTCAGCATTGAATACTAATAATGAAGAATCCCATTGCCTCTTAATTGCTTTATTTCATGAAATGAAACTGAAATCACACTTGGAACCCTGGACCCCACGGGAATCAAAATAACTGAATTTACAAATGGGACATCCCTATGAACATTTTGATACAATCATTATTAAAAGCTCAATGGTAAAACTGTTCATCACATATTCATTGCCTCCCCACAATATTCCAGATATTATGTATACAGAAGTTACTATTACAATCTCAAGTGTGTCCCCCAAAATTCATATGTTGAAACCCTAACTGCCCATGCCTCAGAATATGACTGAATTTGGAGATAGGACATTTAATGTGGTGATTAAACTAAAATTGGGATGAGCTCTAACCCCAACTGGCTGGCTGCTCTTTATAAGAAGAGGAAATCTAGAGGTGAAAAAAGACACAAAGGACAGACACATACACAAGAAAGAAACACCATTTAAAGATTGGGCAGGAAGGCAGTCGTCTGCAAGCCACGGAGAAGAAACCAAAGCTGCTGACATCTTGATCCTGGACTTCCTGACTTCTGAAATATGATAAAATCAATTTCCGGCATTTATGCCACACTGTATGTGGAACTTGCTCACGGTGGCCCTAGGAAGGAATACACTGAAAAAACTGTAAATCTTTCTTCAAGTATTTTCCAGTCCAGTGGGAAATAGAAATAAACAAAAACACAAAAGGAGACAGAAGAAGTTCTATGATCAGGGAGTAAAAAGGTGCTGTGGGGTAACTATCCCTAATTTCAGGGTCAAGGAAGGCTCACTGGGGAAGCTGGTCTCCAAGTTGAAGTGTATGTTGGAGTAGCAAAGCCAAAAGGGGGTAGAAGAATGTTCCAGGGAAAGAACATGTGCAAGTGTGTGTGCAGAGCCCCAGAGGAGAGTGTGACCAGGGTGAGCGCTCACATGCACGGGGCGTGGGGGGTCACTCGGTGTGCATCTGCTTACCCCTTTATAGGCTGTCTATTACACTGCAGCTAAAATATCCTGATTTCACCTCCACTACCACCTGTTTCACCACAGCCCTCAGGAGGTTCTTTTAAAAACCTAAATTAGTATACACCATGTCACTGCTCTCCTTAAAGAGTTTTGTGCACTTCCCACGGCTCTTGCATATAAGTGAATACAGAAATAGATAAGCAAGCAAGTATACAAATAAATAAATGATCCCTTACCTGCAATGTTTGACATCATCTAACCTGTGCCTACCTCCTCCACCTGCTTTAATTCTACTCCCAATCTCTCCCTGGCATCGCCCCATTCCTAGCCACACTGACTTCCCCCTGGGTTATAAGATCATAGCAAGCTCACTTCTTCCTCAGGGCCTTTGCTTGTCCCTCTGTTTGGAATACTCTTTCATCAGGGTTTTGCATGTCTACTTCCTGATCTTATCGCCTCCTCAGAAAGGCTTTCTCTAACCCCTCTATCTACATGTACTCCCCTCTACCTTCAGCCATTGCCTATCACTGGTCCTATTGCCATATTTTCTTACAGCACTCACCCATTACCAAATGCTATCATTAAGCACTTTTTCCCCCTGTAATATCTCTTTCTCCCCAAAGTATAATTTAAACATACAGGAATAGGAGCTTCATCTAATTGTCCACTGCTTTCTTCCCCACTGTGACTAGAACTTTGTAGATATTAAGTAAATATCTATTGAATGAGTAATATTATGTCATCTGAGTTGCATCTGATTAGAAATTTGTGTCATCCATCTTTAACAAGAAATAGTGAACAGTGGGAAGATTTTGAACCATCCCTAGAAAGTAGGGACAAATTTAACCCCTTAGTACAAAAAAGACCAAGGCAGGATTAAATATTCATACCAGATTGATGTGTAATAGCAAGTAGCTTGTTTAGCCTGTACCTCTAAGAATGAACTGAACATTTCCCACATGCTCACAAATCATAATGAATGAAAAGGAACAGAATTGATCCAAAGGATTTGCCAACTGGTATTGTCATTTGACCCCGAGCAAGATGCTTAACCATATAAAGTGACCTATAAATTATGGATAACAACGCTGGCCACATCTATATCACATAACGATAGTGTGGGAGGTAATGGGATTTTGGCTTTAAATAGCTGATCCCCCTGGGGAGAAGGTTGGGAGGGGAGATGAATTAAATTGCAGCCAGCTATCATTAACTCTTATATTTGGAACACATTACACTGATATGCTGAGTCATTCCTGACATTAAGAGGAGCACTTTGCTCCTTTCTAGAAGAGGACCTTTCCCCATCTCTATCTTCTCTGCATTAGTAACACAAAATTTCTTTGGACTTCATTGATGCAGACTTTCAGGTTTGAAAGGCAGTACTGAGGTAGAGTGGATACAAATTAGGTTTAGCTCTGTCCCAAAGTTCCAAAACCACTCCTGGTCCAAAGAGTAGCAAGGCCTACTGTCATTAAGAAGTTTAGAGGTACAGATTTCGATGGACATGAGGCTGGAATTACTGGGAAGGTGGAAGAGGTAACCAATGCTATTCTGGTTAACAGGCATTAATGGCCAAACTCTATTTAGGGAAATATGGGAACAAGAGCTGTGATAGCTTACGTAGGAGTCAAAACACAACCCCCAGAAGGAGGTGGCATAAAAGTTAAGCAGAGTATGTTCTACACAAGAATCTGAGGCTCCATAAGGCCTCTGGGCCTAGCAGGAAATAAGAACTTCAGGCTGAAGAGTAGATGGTACAGTGCTTCAGAGTGTGGGCTCTCAATTTAATCCTGTCTTCTCCACTTTCTAGTGATGTGACCTCAAGCAATTGACTTGACTTCTTTTCTTCATCCTTGTAAAGGATCAATGTTAAATCTATAGGATGACTGTGACTATAAAACGGATCCACATATTTAAAACACGTAGATACATTCTAGACACAAACTACGACGTCAGTAAATGTTTTCCTTGCCAGTGTCATCATCACTTATCATCACCATCATCGAGGTACTTTTTGATGCTGTGAATCTTGGAGAGGGTGGTTAGGTGGGGCAAGTTGCTAGCTCTTAGACAACTAGTAACATGGTAAGTCAAATGCACAGGACTCATCTGTGAAACAGCCAATGCAAAAATCTACTGGAGGGATGACTTCATACCAAGTCCTACTAAATGACTGACCTGAGTTTCCTAACAATTTTTGCTCATCAGGTCAAAACTAGTTTAAACAGGGGATTACATGAACAGAACTTTGGGAGAATCAGAATAAACAATAAGGATTCATCAACCAAGGAGTAAGTTTTTTTTAACTCTTATCTATATTTTAGACTTTATTTTAGTGTGTTTTGGTTGATACGTAAACTTGAAGGAATGACTTTTTAATAACACAAGTTTTAGAAACAATAAGGTGACTATTACTTTTCAAAACCTGGTGGTTTGTACCTAATTGAATTTTTTATTATGTTCTTCGATGCTTGTTCTTTTAAAAATAGAATCAGCTCTTCTCCTAGAGAATAATGGGGATTTGAACGACTGCTGAGACAATAATTTCCCCCCAATAGAAATAGACATGAAATTCCTCAAACAATATAAGAGAAATGATCTCTGTTCCATTATGTTGCTGTCAGTTACCTGGCCCCTTGATAAGTGACAAGGGCTACACATTGACTGATGTTTATATTCCAACCAGATGTGGGTAGAGCTATGAAAGTCTGCCAATAGAAAGAAACAAAGTTAGGGAAAGTATGATCTTTAGTCTCTATAACTCCTATTAGCAAATCACATAATTCTATTAGATCCACTACCTTGACAAAGAAACTAATTAGTTTATTTCTAATGCAGTTCTTAATTTTTAATATATTTCCATATTGGCCACACACTGTGTTACACAATACCTAACAGTGAATAGGGACATTTAGTCCCAACCTTTGAGAATCCCACTCTTTAGCAGCTTCAATATGAACAGAACACTGAGTTCCATCAACTTCATTTTTCATCCTTCAGCTAAAGAAGGGTAAAGGGCTACCATTATTTTTTTTAGTGTTTTTGATGCCAGACACCATGCTAGACACTCTGCAAATCATTAGAGGGGTAGCCTGCCTACCAGGAGGTATATCCAAGCAACTAACTCACCACACTCTCTGCCTACCTAGTCTCATCAACTTCAGGGAAATAATTCCACAGTCCTCAATAGGAACCGAGCGTTCAGAAAGCTCACTTCCTACACACTACCCTTCTTCCTGCACCATCTAAACTTTGAATTCTTGTTTTGGCAGATACCCTAACAAAGAGAGATAACTTCCTTTTGGTATGAGTTGAAGATGGAACTGCATTATGGAGGCAAGAGCCTGGCGGTAGATTGATTCCCTGGCAGACTCAGAACATGTTATCTTTAAATAGAGAAGCCAGGGGAGGAAGGGAGAGAATATCAATTGATGCTATTGCTTTCACAAGTCCTCTATGGACTGCTCAGTAGGAACTAAATAATTGGTAATAGCTATTGTGTTTTCAGTATAACTAGACCAGAAATGAGTGTTCATGGAAATGTCACTCTATAGCCAAGAGAAAAATAAGGAACAATGAGCAGTTTGACATTTTAAATAAGAGCAGTATTTTCCTTGGTTCAATATAAAAAATTCTATGCAACGTGCAATTATAGTTTACACCAGATTTCAGGTGTGCTTAATTACTCTATCAAGTATTTTGTTGATGTCTCCTAAAATATATTTGGTTACTATTCTGAGAATATCTTTAGCCTTTCTTCATGAAGCTTGGTGAGCCAATCAACAAATGATATGTCACCAAAAATAACTTTTATAATTGGTCAAGAATTAGAAATTACACCTGAAAAAATTTACATTTCTGGAAAGAACAATGCACCCTGTAAAATTCCTTACTCAGAAGGTAAGTCAGTATGAATTTCTCTTGTTTTGTTTTTTGTTTTTGTTTTTCTGAGACAGAATCTGACTTTTTGTCACCCTTGGTAGAGTGCCATGGTGTGATAACTCACAACAACCACAAACTCTTGGGCTTAAGCGATCCCTTTGCCTCAGCCTCCCAAGTAGCTGGAACTACCGGCACCCCTCGCAGTGCTTGGCTAGTGTTTTAGAGACGGGTTCTGCTTTTGCTCAGGTTGCCTCAAACTTCTCAACACAAGGGATCTACTGGCCTCAGCCTCCCAGAGTGCTAGGATTACAGGTGTGAACTAACACAACCCAGTGCTATGAATCTTTTCTTAAGCCAACCAAAGAGTTTAGTTTGCTAAGCTAAACGATGGATTTGGGGGACATCAGCTCTTAAGTGTTAAAATGGGAAAGTCCACAGCGAATGAGAATGAATTAGTCACCTTACTTCTTAGCATAGATATTTTCTGATGATTAAATAAAATAATGTGCATTGAAGGAAAATCATACTAATATTTATACTTACATGCATTAAAACATGCCAGCTATTAGTTAACGTGCTCAGGAGGGGCAGGTGTTGTGGGAAACAGTTATTTTCATGAGATTTTTCTGCTCCTGAATATCTCAGCTCGCATGACTGATATTGAGGACAGGTCAGACAGGGGAATAGCTAGACATCCAGAGATACCCCTTTCTCTGGGATGCGATGGAGGGCACTGACACACAAAACTACAACAGTGGGGACAACTGGAGAAGGCAGTTTTGATCCTGAGAGGAGGTTCATGAGCATGAATGAGGGAAGGTAGTGAATTAGCTACAGGTAAGTAAACTATACTGGGTTATCTATTATCATTAAAGTATCTTTATTGTATAGCCTAAGAGAAAATTGTATATAGTGTGCTTGAAATACTGATCCTCATGCATTCCATAGAAAGATAAACTTTTTTGCTAACAACAAAAATGGGAAGAGACCCTGGTAATAAACGGTTGGGAGCTGTACAAGCCACTTCCAAGCTATCTGCTGCACGAGCTTTAGGACAAAAAAATATAACTCAAATGTGAAGGAGCAAGTGCGCAATAAATATGCAAAGTTGTAAACTAAGTGATAATTTTTATCTTGATTGTGTGAACTAACTATTAAGAAGATTATAATTAAGAGTTTATTTCTTATAGCACCAACAAGCATTTTAATCAACCTCGCTAGCATTAACTCCAATTACCATTAGTAGACCACGCGGCTTCTGTTTTAAAAAGCAATGAGTCAATAAATTCAAGATGGCACTTTCAGAGTCAATGTTAACGGGGCCTTATTTTCCTGAGCAGTCACTTACGATATGGATGTAGGTTGCATTGAAGCAGAAACAATAATGAGATAGATGACGAGCTCTTGAACTTCACAAACACTGTCTGTACTCTGGTTTGAAACTCAAAATGATCCTAAAGAATTTTTTAATAATTGTTTGATAGATGGATTTTTTAGCATTATGGCTTTAAAGAAAGACATTTTATTTAGCTCAACAAACTAATTGACTAACAAACTCAGAATAAAGGCTGATAAACAGGGTCCTTTGAAATTCTCATTATTAACTCACAACATTTGCATAAATTTGAACAAAGATGGATGACTTTAAATGACTGTCACTAATTAAGAGACTGGAACAAACAAAAGACTAATAAAACATTATGTACAAAGACAGTCACATTAGCATATCCTATCTCATATCTCCCTCACAATGACACAAAGACAAATATTCCTGATTGCACCTGAGGCAATAATGTAACTAAGGCAATAAATCATTTGAAGAAGCCTAAGGGGGCTTCTTTCCAAACACACTGATTTAGGTATTAGGCCTGTCACTGAAATATAAATATAAAATGGAATCAAATTTCTTGTGATGATGTATCATTCAAAGATTTGTCTCCCTTTCCTGGAAAAATTTAATTAGTAGGTGGACATGTGACTATATCAAAGATGTATTTGTTAAAGAAGACTGTCATATTGCTATTAGAAAAATCTCTTTCAAATGTCCACTGGAATGATATTTGTCTTTAGCAGGGCACATCACAACATCTGAAATCAAGTCATAAGTACTTGAATGCTTGGTATTGTAGAATTGTTTTTTCTCTTTTCTCTTCGCTTAAAGAAGATCTAGAAGATTTTTTAAAATTAATTTAACTCTTTTTTTTGTCTTTTTTAGAGACAGACTCTCACTTTGTCGCCCTTTAGAGTGCTATGGCATCACACTGCTCACAGCAACCTCCAACTCCTGGGTTTAGGCGATTCTCTTGCCGCAGCCTCTCCAGTAGCTGAGACTACAGGTGCCCACCACCATACCCGGCTAATTAATTTAACTCATCAGTCTTATGTTCACGATGTGTAATAATCTTCATCTTATAGAGGAAACTTTGACTATAGGGAAATGAAGGAAGGAAATAACATCACTAGGTAGAGTCCAGGGGTAACTATACAAGGGAGGCACCCCTCATTTTTGGAAGGGACAAAACAGTAATAAACCCAACAAGAAGTTCCTTTTCTCAGATGAGCTACGGAAAATCTGTAAGCAAGGTGTCCAGTCTCTTAGGCGTGCTGTCCATTAGTGCATTGGACACAACACAAAGACTAATGGTAACTGTCGACTTGGACCTCAAGAACTTCAAGTAAATAAGAATTGATGATTTTATTAAGCTCTTATCCTAACTCTTAGACTATTAGAATCATACTATGATGTTGTCTTAGAATGTTTCATCATTTCCTTTTTTAAAGTGGTTATCAAGTTCCTTCTTGCCATAACTGAAATTTTTTACTGTTCTTATGTGTAAAACATCTTATGCTTAGATAAATGCAAGTATAAAATGTAACTAAGTGCTGATTAACAGTCTAATAATCGTATTAATACTCAAAATCTACAGAATCTGTATGAAGAACTTATGGTCCAAACTCCACTTATGAAACGTCCAGATAATTCCATGTATTCAGGAAGTATTCATTGGATTCTACTTGCTGACTGTTTGCCATGTTGGTATTAGACAAGTTATTTATTTCCTTAAAATAAGCTTTTACTTATTTTTATGTATTGTGAAGCCTTTATAGGAAGAATTATGAACCTATAGAACATCTTATATTCTTTGGCAAAATTTAGAAAAAGAAGATAAAAATTCATGCTTCCATAATGCATGTATAATAAAAATGAATTATTTCAGTGCTATCATCATTTCTGTCAAAGCAATGTCTCTGTTACTATATAAAAAAGGAAAAAATATATATTTAAAAATGTGATGCTCCTTTATAGACTTTAGTCCCAATCTAGTGGCAGTCTTTTCAATTTCCTATTTTCTCCCGAGGGCAAAGTTATCTACTCTATTATGACATCTCCCTACCATGGAGGCCCATAACCGCAGAAGGCCTCAAGTGGCCCAGAACCGACGAGTCAGAAGGTTCCCTCTTCCTGGTATCAGTGATTAATCCCAAAAATGAAAATATTTATTTTCTATATACATGTATTCTTTTTCTTTCTTTCTTTCTTTTTTTTGGCAGTTTCTGGCCAGGGCCAAGTTAGAACCCGCCACCTCCAGTATATGGGGTCAGCACCCTACTCCTTTGAGCCTTTGAGCAACAGGTGCCTCCCTATTTTATATATATATTTTTTAATATTTATTGCAGATTAGTATGACAGCATCATGTTATCAGACTTCAGGTCATACTAAAAGTCCACAGTGACTTTTCAAAACAGCATGATATTGGCTTAAAAATGGCACCTGTGGCTCAAAGGAGTAGGGCACCAGCCCCATATGCCGGAGGTGGTGGGTTCAAACCCAGCCCTGGCCAAAAACTGCAAAAAAAAAAAAAAAAAAAAACAGAGACATAGATCTAAGGAACAGAACAAACTAAACAAATTTAAAACCATGTCTAATCAGGATTCTCATGAATTAGTAATATGGACACTAGGGTTAGCCGGATTGTTACCCTGGGAATGTGGGGCTCTTAGAATGTCCCACGCCAAATTTAAAAAGCTAAGTGCGGGCGGTGCCTGTGGCTCAGTAAGGAGGGCGCCAGCCCCATATGCTGGAGGTGGTGGGTTCAAACCCAGCCCCAGCCAAAAAACTGCAAAAAAAAAAAAAAAAAAAAGCTAAGTGCAATTGCTCAGGAAAAAACCAACACACACTGAGAATCAGAGGAAACACCTGAGGGATGTTGACAGAGAGGAGTCCGGTCATCACAGAGCTCCAGGCCTGATCCCTAGGCCCCTGTGCCCTGTAGATCATCCTTTGACTTGAACCAGCCACAGTGTCCTCCTAGTCCGACAAGCCTAGTCCTATAAGCCAATAAATCTCCCTTTGGATCCAGTTCTGCTTCCCCTGTGATTGAAAAAGTCGTGGTTGACACTGCTTCTTCAATGATGTTAAGTAAATTAGTTTGCATGCTTTGACGTTTTTTGTTAAATAAATTCCCACTTATTAAACAACAACTATATGCCAAGCTCTAGGCTCACAAAGTATAAGCCATGGTCCTCACACTTCATCTCAGCAACATTCACACAGGTGGGGACCCACTCAGAACCCCGAGCTGAAGGTATTTGAGATTCAGCAGATACAGAAAGAGGCCTTCTTGGAGCTTCTGTCATGTGACTAAAATTAGAAACGTCTAAGATACGAGGCTGCTGCAAGCTTACTCTTTGGGATAGGCCTACTCCTACGAGAAAAACCAAGAATAAATCACCATCGAGCTCCTCTCAGCAGTTTCGTAGCCATTAAGGAGATGGAAAGGCCACTCCCACATGCATAAATAAACATTATTAATACTCTTACCTCGTGTTTGTTTTCCTAAAAACCCAGCTGTCCTTCCTAAAGAAATCTATTTCCTCTCTTTCCCCTACCAAGTTAAATATATAAGTCTCTAACTTAAACCACTTCATCAGTTAGCTAGTTCTTGTATTAGCTCTAAGATGCATCATATAAATAATTTTTTTCTCTTATTAATCTGCCCTTTTTCAGTTTAATTTGCAGACTTCAGATACTGAAGCTGAGAGGACAGAGGAAAAGTTTTACCACCCAGACACACATACCCCATTAACTATAATAAAATTTTGTATATTTCAACGAAAACATGTACAGTATGCTCTTGGGAATACAGATAATGCTTTGTATTTTTGTCTGTGAATATGAGGGCTAGAAAACATCTTTAGAGAAAACATCTACAGTCACATTCAAGTCTGCTGTTTTCCTCATCATCATCATTACCATCAGCAACTTCATCAAAGCACTTCCTCGTAAATGACACTGGGGTAAATAAACTTCAAAGCAACTATAATGAATCTTGACAATTATAGTCATTTCAAAGTTCCAAATCACCTATTTGGTCTGAATGAGATTCGCTCTGCAGAAACTTTCCATTTAGTCCTATCTCATCCAAACACTTGTCAAAATGAAGATGTATTTTTCCTTCTGATTGTTTGCTTTCCAGAGAGGGTTGACATGTATACAGTATCCCACCTCCTTTTGTGGAGACACTATACTAAAGACTATTTGTACTGAGGGTGTAATGTATGTGCATTTTTAGAAAGGAAAAGATTGTATTGAAATTGTAATACTCAAGTCACATTGACTTTTGCAACTGTAAGAGATGCAGGATAAAATATAAAGAAGACAAATATTATTGGCGTACATTGAGAATTACGATTTTAACACCATTTTTTCTTTCTTAAATTGTGTATGTGTATTTTTGGCATCCTCTGTATTTTATAATATTTCATTCTTCCCCAAACTGAAGGAGGTAACCATTCTTATTATCTCTATCTTAAAAAGAAGGATGCTGATAAAGTGGATAAATAAACGATCAAAAGTTATATAGATAATACAAAATGGAATTAGGTTTTTGAAAGCCGTCAGTGATATCCAGATGGATGCCAGGTAATCACAGTGAATCTTACCAAGAGGAAAGCTGGGGGGCAGAGTGAGATAAGGAGCTGGGCAGGTGAAATCTGAGTTTGGAGTAAAGAGAAGCTATGAACCAAGGGGTGGGTCAGCCTCCGGAACCTGCCAAAACGTAAGAACACAGTTCTTTCCTGGCCATTCCTTGATTTTTGCCCAGTAAAACTAATTCAAACTCCTGAGGTGCATAACTGTTGTTTTAAGCTACTTAGTTTGTGGCATTTTGTTATAGTGAGGGAAGGAAACAATTGGAAACATAATGTTTTCTTGATAAAGAAAATAAAATACAAAATTTAAATGGCATCTGTCTCAGCAATTGGGGATGTTCTTTTGAAGTCTTTCACTGAGGCTAAAGAGGAAACAAGAGTTCCCCCTCCTACCAAAAAAAAAAAAAAAAAAAAGAATAGAGATGAGTTACATATTCAAGATCACTGGAAATTAATCCTGAAACAAAAGACTTTATACTTGATGTGCTAAGTTGTAATACAAATTATGCCCAAATAGTTAGGGTGAAAGCTTTTGGAAAATCTTCCATCTGGGTCTGCAATATCTATTTCAAACTCTCCCTTGCTGTTTTAATGTTACAAGGGATCTTAGAAATACCTGTAATGAGGGAAACACCAAGATTTATATTTTTATCCCTGAAGTAGTAGCATCACATTTATTAATAGCACACTAAATCACTAAGATTCCTTTTACAATATTCAACCAAACAAGATTTTAAATAGATTTAATAATCAATATTAATATTGTAAGTATTTTAAGGATAGCATTGCTTCTACCTTAGCCAATGTTCTAGAATTAGTTTAATGGATTTGATGATAGTGACAAAAAGCTAACCATGGCAATGAATCAATGATCATGTTAGCTCTGGGAAAAAGGGTTTGCAAGTCATGAGAGAGGTGGATGCTTCTGTTTTCAATAGTTTACTTCCGGGCGGCACCTGTGGCTCAAAGGAGTAGGGCGCCGGCCTCATATGCCAGAGGTGGCGGGTTCAAACCCAGCCCCAGCCAAAAACTGCAAACAAAAAATAGTTTACTTCCCTGACCCTGTCATTCTTCCCTAAATGGGGCTCTGCTTCACACCTATAAATGGAAATGACTGTTGGACCACACAGTCATTATTACAAACTGGCTGGGTGCAGAAAGCCCTAAGCTCTTACTTAAATCATTTTCCAAAAATTGGAAGCAAACATAGTCAGGCCCCCCCATTGGGTCACTCTCTGCAGGGATGATTTGGGGACATAGCTAAAGAGGCTGAAAAGTCAAAATTCATGAGTTTATTATATACATCTGCAATTTAAACTGAGACTGGGCCTATTTGGCTCTCTCTCTATATATGTACATACATGAATATGTACATATATATATTTATATTTATATATATATATTTAAATCAGTGTTAAGTCTGGCCAAGTCAATTCAGGTATGCTGTCCCAGACTTTAAGCCAAAATGATGAAAATTGCCTCCGAATTTGAAGGTTCTGTGATAAGTAGACCAAGGAAAAGACATCTGAATCCAGGGAAAAAGGAAATCGATTTTCTTTGTAATTTGAATGTTCATAAAAAACAGTAATTAGAGTTGTTATTGTAAAAACATAACTTAATTCCTTTAATCTGAAAATTTCAAAGGACTCTCAAAAGCTCATGAATGACTATTAATCCCTGTGGCACAAGGGTGACCTATGTCATTTTTAGTGGTATGGGAAGATGCAATACAATTATAAGAGTTTGATCATTCCTCCGAGACTGCAGTTTCTTTTTCCTCTCTAAAAAGTTAATTTGAAGAGAAAAAACAACTTGGTGTCAGTCTTTGAGCAGTAATTGTAATGCACACACATGTACACCTACCTGCATGGAAAGAATAAAATTTATTTTTGAATAGCTGTGGAGAATCTATAAAAGCTGAGACCAAACCAGCCAGAGTGAGTAGTTAGCATGAATAAAATGCTTATTTCACTTATATATTAGGACTGTGCTTCTAGTGCACATATTTTGATCCCAAATGCATTGAAATTTCTCTTTTTCTCTTTCTTTCTTTCTCCTTCTTCCTATCACTCACAGTTACAGAAAATGTGAGACTAGGAAATATTTCAGAAATATTTCCGATCTTCTATTTACACATGTGGAAACAGATCCATCAGATTAAAGTGACTTCACCTGGTTAATAGAACTGTTATTAGTAAACCAGGAATAATACTTCCAAAGCTGCTTCTGCTGTCCCTTTCAAAATATCCTCGACAGATAAATGAATATTCTTCTTCTTCTTTTTTTTTTGAGACAGAGCCTCAAGCTGTCACCCTGGATAGAGCTCTGTGGCATCACAGCTCACAGCAACCTCCAATTCCTGGGCTCAAGCGAGTCTCCTGCCTCTGCCTCCCAAGTAGTTGGGACTACAGGTGCTCGCCACAACACCCGGCCATTTTTTGGTTGCAGCCGTCATTGTTGTTTGGCGGGCCTGGGCTGGATTCGAACCCACCAGCTCAGGTGTACATGGCTGGCGCCTTAGCCACTTGAGCCACAGGTGCCAAGCCCCATGATTGCACTAATGTACATAATTATGATTTAATAAAAATTAAAAAAAAATCCTCAACGAGTAATTACAGGGTTCAGGAACACATAGTGTGGCAAGAAGATTTTGTTTCTTTCTTTCTTTTTTATCATACAGCATTCATTTTTTCTTCTAACGTCAGCACCCCAATTTAGTTTATAAAGAACGACTTTCCCTGAGGTGGGGTTCCAGGGTGGGGCATATGGCTCAGGAGTCTGCCGGTCAGAGCAGGCTGCTGCCTTGGCCTGAGTTTCGGTCCAGCCTGCAGCACGTGGCTCTGTCAAGGCCAATGAGGCATGAACAACTTCTGCTGAGACCGCTGGCCAGGAGGCAGCTGCTCCTATCCAGTGCGACTCACCCTGGCAGGATGTGGTGCAGGCATTGTCTGCAGCCACCGAGCACCATGTGAAGCCAGAAAATAAAGCCATTAGGGCAGAAGCCAGAGATGAGAGATTAAATTGATTCTTAATGACATGTTAAATTAAGTCCCACCTGAAGCCCAAATTACCACCTGGGCCTTTCCGTTCCGTGGGCCAATACAGGCTTGTATTGGGTTTGTTGAAGCCAGTTCGAACTGGGTTTGCAGCCTTTCGGGTATTAAAGAAATTTGCTAGATAAAATACAGGACACCTGGCTAAATTTGAATTTCAGATAAGCAATGGTCTTTCGGTATCATACGAGCATTTGCTGTACAATATCTGTGAAATCGGCCAACCCCTGTCCTAGCTCAGATGGCAAGCTCTTTCTAGCCTGTGACAATCACACAGGGACAGGTAATATCATGCGGTGAAGTGAGATGTGTCCATTTCTCTGTAGAGAATTAAGAGCTCCTAGGTTATCACAACGTCATAGCTAAAGGAAAAGATGATATATTTATCAAGCTGCTGTGTCATATCCCCTTTTTCTCTTCTAAGCTTGTCTTCATTGCATTCAAACCCAAGGTTCTGGAATTAATTCATTCACTAAGTAAGGAGGTAGGGAAGCCACTGTGTTAATCATGACTCTGTCTGAGTTCATTTTAATTCATCGCGTTTTACCAGGATTTTAGAGACACTGTATAGAGAATTGTGCAGGAGCATATGTAAGAAGGTTCCAATCCCTCTGCTCCAAAGGGCTCCAATCTGTCCAGAGGAACAAATATCGGCGAACAGGACAGTGATGGCACTGCACTGGTTTGGAGAAGGGAACAGAAAGTCCAGTCCCACGGCAGGTGGGGTTTGCGCTGGACGCTGGTGGGGAGGTGTGGGGTGCGGGGTGGGTGGAGTGGAAACACACACGCCCTCTGGGCACTTCATTTTTTTTTGAGACAGAGCCTCAAGCTGTCACTCTGGATAGAGTGCTGTGGCATCACAGCTCACAGCAACCTCCAATTCCTGGGCTCAAGAGAGTCTCCTGCCTCCGCCTCCCAAGTAGCTGGGACTACAGGCGCCCGCCACAACGCCC